>CM055820.1:9059686-9246148 GCA_029582265.1 Zoroaster sp. YZ-2022
GCATGAAGTAAAAAAAAAACCTAGCTTATAAAATGGACCTGCCTTATAAAAAATAACAAACAGTCGATGTAGGGCTGCCTTAAAAAATTACAAACAGCCCAAAATTAGTCCGATGAGTGGAGTTAATTGATAAAATACTTTATGTTGACTGGGGACAGGCTTTTAATCTTCGACGGAAGAGCGTTGATCCAGATTTGTGCCCCTCAAAATGTAAAGGTCTTTGTCCTATGCAGATTCTTTGTACGCTCACCATCTATTGAGACGGAGCGGCCACCCACTTCGATCAGGAGTCTGTTGTGCGTGGTGTCACCAACTGTGACGATATTACGTTGGCCGTGAATTTTTGGGTGGGCCGATGTACCACCATGGTGAGCTTTGGCGTGACGATCGTGGCTCGGCTAAGATAACTGAGGTTTGTCTGTGACAAGCATTGGCCTTTGAAATAACTGTCGTGTTTTTTTTTAACCAGTTCGCGTCGGAGGCCGTGTATACACGCAATATTTTTTTGGACAGCGGATCGGAGAGCGTCTAAACACGCCACAGGATTCTCGGGAATATTTGTATAGATTCCCGGTCGACGTGGCAACGAGCCATAAGCATACGGTGGAAGACGCGGTCGGTCTCCCCGGTCACGCTCTGGTGAGCACCATTGGTCGTGTTTGTGCGGTAAAAATAAACCCGCCACGGGGTTCGGAAAAACTTTTTTATTCCCGGTGCGAACTGGTTTTAACAATATGTGCAGCGCACTGTCATCAGTGGCATAGCTACAAGAGACATAGAAACGCACACAATCAAGAAAGAACTGAAAACTCATTCCACTAATATCGGCTCTGGTGTGATTGAGATTTGAGTCCGGGTCTATAGGGGGTGAATGGCGAGGAAAGAACATTTACCTCCGACTAAGTTTTGACCATTTAGGAGTTTGACTGAGACCAGGCTTGGCCGTGGTTAGAATTTGGGCGATGCCAGGATATGGTTGTGGAAGTCTTTCCTTTACCGGGTTTGGCCTTGACTGCGTTCAGCAGACGTGGGGTTGAGCCACGACAGTCGCGGTAAGACCGCAGTGTTGTTTGACCGTGACAAAGTTTGGTCATGACAGTAATCATGGTGTGGGCGTGAGCGTGACCGTGATTGGTGAGTGACAATCTCGGATTGTGGCCATGCCTGTTCATGCCAAATACATGGCCAATTACAAGTATATACAACTTGAATCCAATCCAGCTACAGCCTAAATCTCGAACATAATTATTAACCACTCATTAATCATATCTATACTCTCCAAAAACTCATAGGTCAGAATTGAGCCGGAAATAGATCCCACTCACAGGGGACAATCCCATTGTTTTGGGTCAGACGACCTCCAGAAATTACCGGTCGATTCACGCTGTTATTGACATGCGTGACGGTTGTTTTCTAAGAGTGTAAACCATCGTCAATTCCTGGTGAGGTTTTTCAGCACGTCGCTAAATCCAAACTCCCGTGCATTTCACCATGTACTCATCCATAGTCGTTCAAGGATGACGTACATCAACACTAAACAAGACATGTTACACATCATATCCATTTCGATCTCCATGGTATGTTACACGCTTTCCAAGACCGCTTTCCCGAAGCCAGACGATCGTTTAATTAATATCAGACCAGGTTATCTGTCCAATCACCCCCCAACCGGTGGAAATTTGCTATCGCGAAGATGTTCACGAAGCTGTTCGTACCTTGACCCAGCTTTATTTATTTAAAGGTTGCTATGTTCACCTGGCCCGTCCAAGTTCAAGTTATTTGTAGTCAGTCGTTCGGACGTTCAGCCAGTCGGTTCATGGTCGGTTATAGTCAACCCAAGCAGATTATTTCAAAACGACCATGCAAATGTGTTCTACAGATACATTGGTTGGTGTGTATTAACCAAGATATTATACTAGTTATAGACTTAAATGTTTGCCTGGTGTAAAGTGATAAATAATAGAGTAGATTTGCGGTATAGCACTATGTACACTGCAAAAACTGTGGTGTTAAAAACTACACCATTGGTGTTTCTATTAGGCAACTCGCACAATATAAACACCATGGAAGAATACAGTTGACACCATTAGTGTTATTTTAACACCTCAGTTTTTGCAGTGTAATAATCTATCTTGAGTTGTGCAGGTCTGAGAAGAAGCTGCGGGTTCAACTCGACGTTTCGGTCAGTGTGTTCTGACTGTCTTCAGGAAAAAGGACATATTTACTGTAAACCATTTTTTTCCCAGAATTATTTTGTGTATCGCCGGGTTTTTCGTTATGTTACCGACTATTTTATTTCAATCGGAATATTGCTCAATTCCTTTTGGAAAGGAAAGGATACTTTGAAAAATCAATGCCGGGAGCTTGGTTTAACAATGAATTAATAGCGGCGTCCGCCATAAATGTACTCTGGGACATTCAATATCATTGAGTACAGTGCTTGTAGGAGAAGGGCAAATAATCATATCGTTCAATATCCACGACGCAAGAATTCCATCTATTAAAGTTATGGTATACGACTGGTAATTCAGCAATAACAAACTGGCTCAATTCAGAACCGCTTATTTACTCAAACGAGAAGTTTTACATGGTGTGTAACCGTAAAACAGTCTACTTAATAACAAAATTGTATAATTTCACTGTTGCTTTCACTGTTACTTGGGTGTGTTAAAGCTGATGATTGTATCAATCTAACCTAGAAGTAAGTTTGTCTGTAGTACTGTCACTTTTTTAAAAGTAAAAAAAAAAAAAAAAAAAAAAAAAAAAAAATTATTTTTTATTTTTAGAAAAGTGAAGTAGGCTAATTTCCAGTTTGAATTTAGGAAATAGTAATCAACTCTAAATTCCACGTTATAATGTGAATACAATGTGAATGCGTTTTCACCCCCAACATTATCAATGTCGTACCTTCACTTTAATTGTGAATCTATATCTTGGTTTTAAAGGGACGGTGTCGTCACGATTGAATCGGAGTTCTCGTCGTAAATTAACTCCGTGACTGAAAATAATACCCCACATGATAAGGTCATACTACCGTTGCTGCTGCATAAATGAGCCAGTAATTTTCAGTCGCTGTGTTCATCTTAAACTAGGACATCAATTCTATGCCCTGTTGAAAGTCTACTCTGATCGCGACGAATTTTCTCCCCTTTAATTTGCGCCTTGAGCACCACTTAGTTGGTGGATACGTGCGCTATATAAGTCCACAGATTATTATTATTATTATTATATAATATCTAGCAACGATTGGCTGGGTTGAACCAATCTATTTTTAAAGAGAACTATATTGTTCTTCTTGATGCACGCGGTATGTTTCACCTCCTCAACCGACCCACTTCTATTGACCCAGCCATAGAAGTTGATCATGTAAAATGAGTCGTCTGAAGTTCGGTTTTTGATCAACACCGAGGAATACAAATTCGCTATAGTGATTCACCCTAGGCCAGATTAATCAGACAACATGCTGTCTGGAACGTCCTGTATATCTAGGCCTGTATAACGATGCTGGATGTCCAAAGAAAACAAATAGGCTTACAATTTTTGGTTCATGATTCAGACACCCGTAGGATCCTAAAGCCTATTGTCAATATTCTACTGAAAGTTCTCCCCAAAGCTTCCAACTGTTTGATATCATGTGTGAATCACATTGTTAAAGGTAAATTCGTCCCTAATTTGCCATAGTGACCAATCCCGAATTAAGTTGGCATAGTGACCAATGCGGTATTGGTCACTTTGCCAAATTACAAAAATAGCCAGTTAGAGCATTCGTCATTTGAATGCAATGCTCTATCTCCAAAACTATAAGGAATACATGCATGTGGATTAGATACAATGGTAGGTCTCTTCCTGAATGTACTAATGGGAGGGAACACTTAAAATTGAAAAAAGTCGGATTGGTCACTATGGCAAATTAGGGACCGAATTAAGATGAATATGCATTCTGATTGTACTATACCGGTACATTCTAACGTGGAATTTAGGAAAGAGTATTCTTTCCAATAAACCAATTTCCCTTATAAATGACAGCAACTCAGACAAAATTTCAGGGGAAGATTAATATCACCATCAGCTCTACACCAAGTAAATTTCACATTAAAGTTCGAATGTTTTTTTAAATTTTGGAATAACCCAATCTATACCTTATTTTGAAATAGACTTGTAAGCGGGGACTATTTCATAATATAAATAAAAGGCGGTTGTGTAGACATGGAAGCTATATGAATGCCATTGCGTCAGTCATAATCAGGGGCGCTTTTTTGCGACCCTGACCAGAAACATGTTTGGGCTTCGGTTATTGGTTAAGCGTTTTCGCGAGTTCGGTCGTGCTGCGATGACGTCATTGCTCTGACCAAAAGTGAAACGAAGTTTGTGATCGCCTTGCGCTTAGTTTCAAGTTCTATTTTGCCAACATTTTAATTACACCGTATATTTTGAGAAACGTTGAGGATTGAACACGTTTCTGGTAAAGAATTTGACGTCAGAAACAAGCTGGTTTCTGTTCGTGTCAAGTGTTTTTCATACACGCATGCGTAGCGCTCACGGATGTATTGACCTTTTAGCGAGAAGGAGTCAGAGAGTAATGTTCGTCTATAACGCCTTATTCTTTTATAACATGTCCCCAAACAACCAATCAGTGTCGAGCCAAACGGCAGCTATTTGAAGGGAAAAAACCTTGCCAGTGTCAACACTGAACAAGGGCTGAGTTGATACAACATGGTTGGTTTGGATTTTAAGAGTGCATTCCGTCAATGTCCTGCTGTTGTCGATAGTTTGATTGCGAGCTTACTTCTGTACCTATTTCTGGTAAGGTTAAGCCAACATAATAAGACGAACATGTAACAACTGAGTGGAGATCAAAGGAGATTGCCACATAACGAAAATACAACATGCATTAGACAAGATGCTTACTATACTTGAAAGAGTTGCGAGTTCCACGTCAAGTGCTTTTACATCGAGTGACAGAGTGTATCTTTTGGTTCTTGTCCAAGCTATAGATAGCTATTATTAAGGAAGACAGTGGATTACGCCTACATGCGAGAATTACGCCTACATGCGAGAAAGGGTCAAACGAAATGGGTCTTTATTTAAGGGAAACTGGGTCGAGGTCCAGAAGAAGTCAAGGAAATAGAAGGCCTATTATGGAAAAGGAATTTTCTGGCAAAATGTGCAACTCTGTATTCATGTTGACATCATTTTGTATCAGCGGCGTAGCCAGGACTTTTTCAGTGGGGGGGGAGGGGGGGCACAGGGGTGGCATTGCTTTTCAGTGGGGGGGCCCAGGGGTTATGGGTTTTTTCCCTTTTCTTTTTCTTTTCTGTTTTTTGGGGCACTATGAGGATTTTTCGTGGGGGGGGGGGCACCTGGGGGGGCACTGGAAATTTGTGGGGGCACGTGCCCCCCCCCCCCGGCCCCCCGTGGCTACGCCACTGTTTTGTATTGTCATTTGGTTGGTTGTTTGGATATTGTTTTTGAACTTTTTGGTTCCATGTTTAAATCTCAAGCTGATCAATCTTCACATTCAAAAATCAAATTCCAATGTTTAAACTGAGTGTACAGAAATGTGAATAAAGAGGAGATACGTCATTGGTATTTGGTAACGTTTATCCATGATTTCAACTCTGTAGTTGTCAAGACATATCATAAAACTAACCCGTGAAAATAGGTGGTCAAGTTGTTCAATTTTGTTTGTGTTTACAAAAAATTCGTTAATTCGATAATCTTGTAATTAACAATTATTATACCTTCCCTTAAAATGTGACTGGCTCTGGCAAAACCATAAACTTGGGCCCAATTTTCAAAAGTGAGATTTTGGTATAGTTTGATTCTCTATATATATTTTTTTCTGATTTCTACAAATCTGGTATCAAATGAAAGAGGAAAATCTAGAGAATTAAACTATACCAAAATCTCACTTTTGAAACTTGGGCCCAAGTTTAGGGTTTTGCCAGAGCCAGTCACAAATATGTTTCTACACAAAATTGCATTACATAGGCCTAAGCCCTTCAATGTTGTAGGCAAAAAAAAATCAAATGTTTGATTTCGCAAGTTTTTGAAAATAGTTACATTATTGGAGGATATAGGCCTTAAACCCATCTTAGAAAAAAAGCTAAGACAGTCCTTAAACGGGAAAAGGGGATATCCCCTTACTTCCTCCCATGAACAAATGTCTTATCATCCGTAATAATATTCTACCTTAAAGGGACAGTATCATCACGATCAGAGCAGATTTTCAACAGGGCATGGAATTGGATTCCTATTTTAAGATGAACACAGTGGCTGCACATTACTGGCTTATTTATGCAGCACCTATGTGGGGGTATTATTTTCAGTCACTGAGTTATAAATCTAAATCTAGCACTCTGATTCCATTCCCTGTTAATTGTGACTATACCCTGCAAAAACTGAGGTGTTAAAATAACACTAGTCATGGGCGGATCCAGAACATTTTTTAGGGGGGGGGCTGAGAATCAAAAACAATTATTTTTCAGTAGTACACAAAGGGTGCCGCCACTTCCTATGCGCAACGGTTAGTACAGTACTAAGTAGGTCACCTCCTTATGTTTATCCCGCACACTGTGGGAATGGGAGTGCATTCTCCCCTCCCCTCCCCCCTCGCTCTCTCTCTTTTTCTCTCCCTTTTATTTTTTTATTTTTTTTAAAACGATTTTAGGGGGGGGGGCTACAGCCCCCTTAGCCCCCCCCCCCTGGATCCGCCAATGCTAGTGGTGTCAACTTTATTCTTCCATGGTTTTAAAATTGTGCGAGTTGCCCTATATAAACACCAATGGTGTAGTTTTTAACACCACAGTTTTTTTTGCAGTGTATTGTCCCTCTAACATTTATACCCGCGGCCTCAGATCAAAAAGTATGTTCCAGTGTTTGCGGTGAGTTGAAAAGCCCATATCTTAACTTTCCATAACCAACTAAGGATCTTCTGCGCCTTAACCACCGTGTAAAAGAGAGACTTGATTTACATACGCTTGGCTTTTCGTTCTAGCAGGCAGCAGGCCTCAATTCTCGTCACGGAGACACCTCGTTTGTCTTTCCTGTCTGCGACGGTGTCGACTAGCCGTGTTGTAATATATACTAGATCATCGTTGAGACTTTAAGTCACTATATCTCATTCCCAGACGCGCCAATGTTATCTAAGTTGAAGTACAAAATACATCCATGTTTGATTCGTTTTTTTGTCTAATAGAGGAATTGAGTTCAGACAGAGGGCAAATGTTTTCGCCATTAACCTGTGTACGACCTTTCCATCCAAGAGCAATCTCTCAAAGAGGTCTCGAAGGGAAGAGACTTTGGTACCAAATGTGCGTCCTAAACGTTTTTGAATGAAATGATTTTCGCAGACGACAGGTTTTAATCGAAAGCATCGCTCTGCAGCTAATAAGATCGTGTTCCAATCATCTTTGATTTTATCACTGGCAAATTGAAGTGGCATTACAAATAACTATGTCTTCAAAAACGTGATAAAGCACTGACTTCAATTAATTGCCAACCAAATTGCGAAGCAGCTATTATTAATCAGGTACTACCCTACAAAATGTGCACGGGTACCCGGTACTCATTCTGTTGTGTAAAAGTATCTGAATAGCCACCGAAAGGAGATAAACTATAATGCAGGTATAATGGTTAAAGGGACTATATATCTTCACAATCAACAGGGCATGGAATCAGAGTGGTAGTTTTAGATTATCTCGGTGACTGAAAATAATATCCGACATGATATGGTCATATTACCGTTGCTGCTGCATAAATGAGCCAGTAACTTTTAGTCACTGTGTTCATCATAAACTAGGACACTGATTCCATGCCCTGTTGAAAGTCTGCTCTGATCGTGACAATACTGTCCCTTTAAGGGTCTACACAATACAATTTTATACAGATACATATATTTATAGCTAAATTTGAATTCCATTTTGGACGTAAAGTGAAGATTGAGTATAGGCCTAGTGATTAAAATGTGTAAATACGGTCATGCTTATCCTTGACACACGAGGGCGCTGTTTTATGAGAACACAATAGGAACTGAGTGTCACATTATCACAAAATCAAAACCCCAAACCTTGCCCAATGAATAGAGTAGTTACCTGAAAAAGCTTACTGATTGGTAACCAAAAACATCAGTTAACAAGACAGCACATAATGTCTGTTTTGGCTTTCGAATTCTGCAAAACTTTCACGAGAGACTGATTGAATTATAAGTAATATTTGTAGCTTTGCATGGTGCAAAGGATAAGTAAAGACTGTTTGCGGTGACACCATGTGAAAATCTCAAACTGAGTAGGAATTAGTTCTGAAAAGAACAAGAGGTTACAACTCGACGTTTCGATCTATATGCTCTGATCGTCTTCAGGAGTAGCCTATAGACAAGTAAAGTTAATTGAAGTGCAGATATAAAAAAACGAACATAAACACAGATACCAAAATCAACTCGAAATACCAACAGGATTGGTGGCGCAAGTATATTCAATTGCAGGCGACCTGGGTTCGAATCCCAGAAGCGCAGCTTTTTTAACTTTTTCGTGGTTGCGCAATCACGATGTTTGCGCAATCAGGACGGTTTATTTAGGTAGTTTAAAATTCAAATCCAAACACCCAACAGGGTTGGTGGCGTATGCTATTAGTCCACTGGTCTGTTCGATTGCGGGCGACCTGGGTTCGAATGCCAGCAGCGATGCTTTTTCTTCGTTTTATATGCGATCACGATGGTATTAAGTATATTTAAGTTTAAAAAAAATTCAACTCCAAACACCAACAGGATTGGTGGCGCAAGCCGTTAGTCCACTGGTCTGTCAATTGCAGGCAGTTCCAGGCTGGTACGTCCGGGTTCGAATCCTGCTCCTGACACATAGAGACATGACAGCTGCTGGCTGCGGCAATGGCTTGGGGACCGTCATGTCTCTCCCCCGAATGTTTGAGCGTGGAGGAAATGTACGGACGGGAGAGTAAAGGAGGGACCGGTAGGGTGGCGACCTCACAGAAGGGTGCTAAGGTGATCACCATGCCGTTTCGCACGGACTTTGAGTCTCCCGAATACCTGGTCGACACTCTCCGCATTTTTTTTTACACCTTTTCTTTTTTACACTTTTTTAAAATTTGTATTATTTATTTATTTTTAAAATAGCAAATAGCAGATTTTTTCAGTTTCTTTGAGTAATTTATCTTATTTTTTCCTCTTCCTGTATTTTGCTGACAAAGAGTCAGAATCGGAAGTTGGAAAGATAGACGACTCAAATTAAGAAAAATGAGATCTAGGCACTCTATTGCGTATCCTCCAACAGTTACGAGGCATTAAAAAAAGTCAAGGGATCACCTTGTCGTTTTTCAGCTCGAAAAAAAGATGTCTCCGTTTCGCATCAATTTTTTTAATTCCACTATTTCACCCATATTTCGTTGAAGGAAAATATTGACTTTCTGAACACATTGGAAAGCTAGGTGACTCAAATTACCAAAAATTAAATCCAGGCACTCTATTGCATCTCTCCAACAAGTATCAGGAATTTGAAGAAAAAAAACCCAATTTTTAGGCCAAATTTTGAAAACACGTGCAGGGGTACCCCTTGTCGTTTTTCATCTAAAAAAAGTTCTTCAAAATTATACAGAAGGTACGCCTGGGTCTGTAGAAGACAGCCACTGAGTTATAGCCTTCTTGGGCAAGTTTTTACTTTTTTAGTAGTACGAAGTAGCACAAACACCGAAAAAACAGAGACAGGTAGAGAAAGAAAAGATATGGAAGTGGTGAAACAGTCAAGACTTGACAGATGAGTTTTCAAAGAGACATTAAATGCAAAGCAACACACACCATACGAGTAAAGGTGGCCAACAGCGAACGTGACCAACAACTCAAGTAGTGTTTTCGTCTGAAGGACTCCACCGCCTAATAACTAGCTACCGGTCATCGATAAACCCACCATTTTAATTTCCCTCCCTTGTATGGGTCGTATCGATGACAGTGCCTGGGCAGTAATGGGCCGCGTGATTGAGCGGGAACTACGGCGGGTTGATATCTAGGCCAGGAGAAAGTAGGCCTTCCTGGGAAGCAGGAAAACAAAATGGCCAGCGAGCTGTATGTTCGCCAACTTGTATTGTCGGGCAGACACATAATGAATAAATTGTGAAAAGAATTCGGCACATGTCCTGCAAGAGGCCTTTTACCTTAAAGTGTCAACCTACGAGGTGGTCAGTAAGCACATTTTTTACTTCTAAACATTTTGACGTAGGTTTTTTTTCTTCAATATTTGGGTTAGTGTATGATAATGACGTGACAGGGGAAGCCACCATAATCATGTAGGCCATATCGATTAGATTTAGGATAACTGGAGTACTGGATAATTGGATAACTGGATTGTTAACAATTGAAACATGCATTATGTTCAATTGTCTGTTTTTAACATTTTTGAAACAAGCCATATTAATTGCCTATGGAGTAGAAATCTTGAATCTTAGCCTACATTTTTGTTTGTTTGTTTGTTTGTTTGTTTGTTTTTTTAGTTTTTTTAGTTTTTTGGTTATTAACTCGTACACTGACCAATGTCCATGAGTTACGAAATTACTTGAGCTGTAGGCGGGGGAGGGAGGTTTAATCGATATTTGCTTCCGACTTAGTGTAGGGATGATTCAATAATACTTGTAGAAATGTTCCTAATTTGATTAAATTAGCAACATCTGTTGTCTCAAATTAATTCCCCCAATAGTACTGTGCAAGCATTCATTCAGGAAACCCTACCGTGATTTCACCGATTAGAGTGCCTAAAAGCGAATCATTCAAACTCGGCACATCGACGCAATGACAGGTACAGGAACAGACATCTCCACGCGTCCAAGGTCCATCTCGTTACCATGGTAACCCTATCACAGTATTCCGGAATGATCTATTATTATTATTATTATTATTATTTCGATGGCATCCTCCGAATAGATGCCCTGGACGAGGAGAGGTTGGATAGAGGTGAGAGATAAACTGAAGAGAGCTGTCAAGATAAGTAATCTGTTTCGGGCCCACAGTTTGTCTTGAGGCGTTTTGCTTCGGTTGATCTTAAGACAACCATAACATACGTTCAATGTGTCAATCGCGCTTGAAAATGATAGACCGTTATCGGCTGGGATGGGTTAGGGCATGGAGTTGTTGAAACCAAAGAAGAGGGCAAGTTGAGTCTCTGTATGTAGAGAAATCGCCTTTTATATGCCTAGATCTATGTTAAAAATTAAATATCTCTAACATGAATATACTGACATAATCCTGTGGGCTTTTCTGATAGAAAACGTAAAATATAAGAACTCTACAAATGATAGTTTAGTATTTTCTTACAGCCGCTGTTATACACTATTGGTAAATTCGAAGAAAAAAAATGATCACAGGTAAACATAACATTTAATAGGTGTAAAATTGATGACGGTATCAAACATCCTTTGAAATATTTTTGTCTGAGGAAATATCGTTCGTTTTAGTAAAATTAGTGAGATAATTTCCAAAATGAATCTCTGTCATCTGAAGACAGCAATTACACGTTGTAATGAATACGATCAATCTGAATGTGTTCTCGTTAAACAACGCCATGAATAAGGCTGAAAACTTTAACTTTAAGGTTGGTTTGTGTCCATATTATCTTTTATGGATGTATTTATACGGACATTTATTAAAGTCGTACGGGCACGGTACACATTTAGTGATTAATCGATTACAAAATAACCGAATCAAAAACTGCCAAAGGTACCGGTACCGATCATCCCGAGAAATTATTCCATCTGAAGTGCTTTGATTTTTAGAGAAAACACGACAAAATATGCATGTTTCAATCGATCGCCAATTGTAGCTGTTGATGTGAGGTTGAATTTCCAAATGATCTCATAACATTGCCAACTTATTCAGCTGAAACTGCCACGGGTCACTTCAGAGCCTAGACATGCCTTGATCGTAACAAAGCATAGACGCATAATAGGCACCGTGAGATTTTTATTTTATTGAGATTGTATTCTGGGCAAAATTGGCTTTAACGAATAACGAAAACAAAAATGCTCACAAGAAGTGGAAATTGCTCCTGAAATAGCTGAAACAGCGATGCATTTTAACACTCAAAATCCAGCTAGAGGCATTTTCGTTTTCCCGGCCGACCGTGATCCAAGACGGGATTACCCGCCCGGGGCCCCCATCGCTATTCCCTCTTCTCTCACGGATGAGAGGAAGCTGAATAGGTACCCTGGAAAGGACTGCTCGACCTGTCCCTGCCGCAAGCTCGATCTACCCCTGAGAAAGTTCCGGGGATTTGAGCATCCGAGTAAAGGAATATAAATCAATGGAATGATTTAAACAGAAAATTCATTCCAACAGTCTGGTTCCACGGGTGGGGGGATGTGAGGGAGGTAACCCTAATGTCCAGTATATTACGGACGCAGTAATCGCCATCGGCCATTATACACAATTTTAAGGTATCTGTGTTTCTGCTAGCTGCATTTGCATTAAAAGGCATTTCATGCATTTGGTCAAAGACAAGGCACACACCAATGCTATTATGTTGGCAAAACCACTTCCTTAATTTCTTTGAATCAAACTATGCATTAAACAGCATGTGAAAGTTTCAGCTTAATGAATCATTCAGTAAATTAAGAACATTATGAAAAACCATGGGCAATTAGATCGTCATATAGCCTAGTGGCTACTTTTTGAAAGTTTACTATTTTTTTGCATTCTCTCCTAAAGCGCTTCAGACGGAATATTGACGCAGGATAATTAGTACTTTTTAACCACCTCACAACAAGTAAGCTTTTAGCTAATAATTTAATAGTTTTGTAACCAGGTCATTAATACTGCTGTATTTTTACCCTTTAACGTATACGAATTGAAAGGACTGACAGCGAATTATTGAACGCTGGATGAAGGGGATATCATGTAGAACCCTTAAAGCAGTAATCACATGAATTCAGCTGTGCGCTGGTAAACGAGATCTCGTGAGATCTTAACCTATCCCAATGTTATTGAACGAACTGTTGCCCTGTGGATAAAGAGAGGTCATCCGAATTGAATCAAGGGCCGAATCTAAGACCTCCGTAGGGAAGAGGCGGTGAGATTCAAATGATTACGATGGAATTAACAAGGCTACGTATGGTCCCCATAAACATACACACTGTAGACCTATCACTCGGCTTCAGTGTTGTACTGCGGCAGTGAAGATATTTACATCAAATTGAATTTAAAGTGATTTTTCTGGCAGTGGCTGCTCTTGGCGATCTAACCCCCTGTAAGCGCAGCTGCGATCTAATTTGCGTTTGTTTCCGATGGGTAATTTATTGAAGGACGTTGCCATCATGCATTCGGTAAATGTTTAGCATTCTGAATTATTTTCTGTCTAATGACCACCGGTATTGGTCACTTTGCCAAAGTACAAAAGTAGCCAGTTAGAGCATTCGTCATTTGAATGCATGCTCTATCTCCAAAACTAATAATAATAATAATAATAATAATAATAATAATAATAATAATAATAATAATAATAATAATAATAATAATAATAATAATAATAATAATAATAATAATAATAATAATAATAATAATAATAATAATAATAATAATAATAATAATAATAATAATAATAATAATAATAATAATAATAATAATAATAATAATAATAATAATAATAATAATAATAATAATAATAATAATAATAATAATAATAATAATAATAATAATAATAATAATAATAATAATAATAATAATAATAATAATAATAATAATAATAATAATAATAATAATAATAATAATAATAATAATAATAATAATAATAATAATAATAATAATAATAATAATAATAATAATAATAATAATAATAATAATAATAATAATAATAATAATAATAATAATAATAATAATAATAATAATAATAATAATAATAATAATAATAATAATAATAATAATAAATGTGTGGACTTATATAGCGCACGTATCCACCAACTGAGTGGTGCTCAAGGCGCATTATATTATTACCCCTGCTCATAAGGCTCATAAATCATTCCTGAAACCATCTCAGCTCCCTGGGGAGTATACAGCTCAATTGCTGCCATTACAGCGCATATAGGGCTAATCAACCAACTCTGCCCTCACAGGTACCCATTTAACCCCTGGGTGGAGAGAAGCAATTATGGTTAAGTGTCTTGCTCAAGGAGACAAGTGTCACGGCCGGGATTCGAACCCACATTCTGCTACTAACACCAGAACTTGAGTCCGGTAAGCTAGACCGCTCGGCCACTCGGAATACACGCATGTGGATTAGATACAATGGTAGGTCTCTTCCTGAATGTACTAATGGGCGGGAAAACTTAAAAGTGAAAATTGGTCACTATGGCAAATTAGGGACGAGTTTGTTTGGACATATTCTGTGTGGGCCGAAAAAGAGAATCAGAATGGGTAAAACAAACAAATATGGAAACGTACTGCAGTTTCATTATTAAGCGTTTACAGAAATTGTGTAAATCAGTTTAACACACTTGTTATACATAACAAGTGTTATACATAACAAGTGTGTTATTTAAATTGTAATACAACAAATTGCTGGAAATAGAGTTACCTGCATTTTGCTGTAAATTTACATGTTTTTTTACAGTGTATATTTCGTGATGGTAACCATGAAAATCTAGTTGATTTTCAATGGGCCATCAATGATCTACCAGAGACACCAGAGACACTGGGGTAAACCCCTACTCTTGCACGATAAGTGTCATTATGGGTTCTTTGACGCGCACTGATTTTTTTTTATAGTACACGGGACCTACGGCTTAACATCCCATCTGAAGGACGAAGCAATTATGGTTAAGTGTCTTGCTCAAGGACACAAGCGCCGCGACCGGCCAGGCCGGGATTCGAACCCACATTCTGAGGCCACCAGAACTTGAATCCGATGCGCTAGACCACTCGGCCATGAATCTCAATGAAGTCGAGAACATTTTTCACTGGACTAGTCTTTTTAATTTAGTTATAGAACTGTATAAAGGCCAGTTCAACACTTTGAAATATGGAGACTCGATTTTTCGCCGTTTCATTCGCCCTAATATGCCCCAATGCATATAGGTATAAATGTAATATTTCTGCCTAACTGTGAAATTTTCCAGTAAGTCCAAAATCGTTTACCAATCCAAATGAAATCTAAAAAATGGCTTTGGCAAGAAGTCATTTGTCGTCAGCCGTTTGTGTTTGCTGATGCATACCGAAGCATATTACTTCCAACAGTACATTCCCTCTCAAATACAAGAGAACTCCTTGGTTATTTCTTGAGTACTTCCGCCATGTTTGTACAGCGACTACAGAACTGGAGAAAACAAAATCTCCGTTCATCACATTGCGCGCACAATCGTCACAGCTGGTCCTGTCCAAGTGAATTAAAAACACTTTGACGGCCAATTCGTGCCAGAGACCTATTTCTTATTCCACAGTGTTAATACAGGGTGCTATATGCAGTTCAAAACCTGTCAAACTTTACAGAGTTGAGTAAGTGGTAAGATGACTGAATAGTACGTCGTGTGACGTCACGTCTGGTCCCCTGTCGTGTCGTGTCTGAGTCTCGTGTTGCAGATTAACTATTAAGTGATCAAGTGATTGTCCCCATTTGGGATTGAACTTCGACCCACTTTCAGTGTAGAGCCTTTTGAGTCTTTGAAATAGTGTGACTTCTTAGAAAATAACATTCAAAGAAGGCTCACTTTGCCTATAAATCATTGACAATAAGTCCGTGATGCGGGTTACTTAATTTAGGCAAAAGACCAATATCAACATAATCATGTGAATTTCAGCTAATAAAAGTTCACACTGGCGCTAATTACACTATTGGTAAACTCAAACGAGATAAATGATCACAGCTTTACATGCAATGTGCTTGGTGTCAAGTATATAATGGTATCAAACATTCCTTGAATTTGTATCGGTCTGAGGAGCAATCATTTTAGTAAAATTAGCAAATTCCCAACTGATTTTATTTTTTTGCCCTCCGGACTGGGGACTCAAATTTAGCGTTCGAATGATTTACCAACATCACCAATAGTGCATAATACCCTTAAAGTATGCCTATGCTTAGTGTATTCCATTTATCTCAATATATACATAAGGCCCCCGTGTCCCACCCAAGGCCTGTTCCACTGTGTGCCCCCCTCAGAATCTGGATCCCAAAGAAAAACATAAAAGCATGTAAAAAGTGTGCCTCAAGTGGTCCCCTGAAAATCCTGGTGGCAGCCCCAAGTTGCTCCCCTAATGAACCAACCCTAAGCAGACAATGCCCTGGCCAACCAGTTTGTAAAATAACATTATTGAAAAGTTATTTAGGCCTAATATATTTATATGAAGGCGCAGTGTACAGAATTAAACCAACAATTACGGTAAAATAAAATTTTACAGGGATGTGCACCTTTAAGTTGTCTGCTCTTATACTGATCAAATATTACCTCGTTCGGTATAACTCGTTACCAAGGTCAGTTTTATTCATTTAGAGGATATATTTGACTATACGAATTCCCACAATATGTAACTTGATAGGTAAACGAGAGAACCAGCTAATTCAATTGACTTTCGCTGGTACGATGAACACGATACGAACGAACTGACTGACCAAAAAAAGACCGATAAAAGACAAGACAATCTCAAATGACGAACTACAGAAGTCATGAATATCGACATGAAACAGTTACGGATTCTGTAGGGTACCGTACATAAATGTTACCTTTCACGTTTTTTTTTTTTGAAGTAGTCTTGTGAACATTTCCAATTATGTACCTTTTCCTTTAAAGGGACAATATCGTCACGATCAATAGGGCATAGAATCGGAGTGCTAGTTTTAGATTAACTCAGTGACTGAAAATAATACCCACATAATATGGTCATATTACCGTTCCTGCCGCATAAATGAGCCAGTAATTTCCAGTCACTGTGTTCATCTTAAACCAGGACATCGATTCCATGCCCTGTTGAAAGTCTACTCTGACTGTGACGGCACCCGATACTCCAAATCAGTGTCAGTAGGTAACGTCTCAAAAGTATCAATTTCGTCTCGCTGTTAAAGTGGATAGTTTATAATCTGGATTATAAATAGATTATAAAACGTACTCACTTCAATATGCCTTTGGTTGGACGAAAATGGATGGTCTTGTGACGACACTGTCCCTCTAAAGGAAGAATATGTACTATTGGTAACATGTTTGTAAAAACATTCATATTATATCAGATTGATTCAAGAAATATGGATAAAACTGTTAGTGTCCTGGATTGAAAGGATGCATATGAATTTCTTGGGCCCTTTTTTGGAACCTAATAAACAAAAACAATTGTTGTACATTACCCATTGACTTCCCATTTAGCAAGGCATTGACCGATCTTAAGCTGGTTTTGTCATAGGTTTCAACGCATTTTCTAACACTAGATCTGATTGGTTCATAATGTTTCACCTCCAATCGACAGCTGTTAACAATGACCAATCAGCATGAATTTTACATCAATTCAGGGATAGGCTTCCGTCTTTATTTTACCGTTCAAACGAAAATAATCAGTCCAGGGAATGCAGACTTGTGTTTATTCAGGGATCGTGTAGTATTAAAAAATGTTCAGTAAAAAATGAAATTACACAGTATAACCGGCCTAAGTGACAATGTTTTATTGAAAATCGACAGGTCTGTATACAGTGTTTTTTTTAAAATGAATGTTACACCATAAAGAAGAAGGATAAGTTGTCTACAATATAAAGCAAAAACGAAAATTATAGCATAAGCAATTAAAAAGATATGATTTAAAGAACACCGAAAATGGCATGATTTTGCCGTCGTCTTGGCAATATTCTGCCGTGCGTGACGTTTGTGGTTTAAGTTCTGGGTCATTCCATGAACGTGGGACACTTGTGTTTTCCATGTATTTCAGATATTGGGGCCTGTGTTATTCCTTACAACGTACGCAGCTGATGATTATAACTTTCACCTGTTGTTGCATCTCATACAGACCTACTATGACAACAAACAAAAATTTCTTGGGTCTCACCTATTTTGATCCATTAACTTTAGTCAGTATATTACACAACGTAACAAGACATGGTGTCCCCTTGTCATTTTGTTACACCGTTCACCTCGTATCAGGTGAAGCAGGAAGTAAATACATGACACCAGTTTTAATGTTTGTATCTATTATTTTAAAAGATGACAACCTACAAAACTATGATAAATAAGGTAACAAAACTGACATTTTTTTCCCTTTATTTAATGAACTTGAAATGTTTACCTCCATGTCACACTTTTGGTCCCACGTTCATGGAATGACCCTTCTGCCAAGAAATTCATATGGGGCGGATGTGGGGGGGGGGGGGTAGTCCAGGTGTCCGGACGCCTCTCCACCTTTTGGCCGCCATTTCATTTTACTTTTTAATATGCCTTAATATTTTTTGATTTCTTCTTGAATTGTTGAATTGTAAAGGTGAAACATGTACTAGGTATAACGCCGATAGTGGTATCAATCTTCCCTGAAAATAATATTAGGCCTATCTTGAGTGATATCACTTTTCAGAAAATTAAAATATTTTTCGGTACAAAATTCTGCAACAGAATGAATACAAAAAAATCTTAATGCATTTACACTATTTTCTCATTGACAACAACGTTTTGAGCTGCAACTTCCACAGATAGGTAATTGTTTGATGTATATCTTGATTCAAAGAGATTAAGCATATTTTATAGAAGCAGTTTTGCCAACATTACCAATGTTGTACCTTCCCTTTAGTGTAAAACTTATAGGCCTATTTGGTATTGTTGCGGACGTTGGAGCGGCCATTGCCAAGATGCATCAATGGGATCGGCAACGCTACAAAATAACTGAAATTGAGACAGTATCTATTATGAAATAACTAAACAGAGTAGTTTAATTTAAACGCAACTCGTAATATGTTGACAGAAACATAGTTTACATTTTAATGACAACAACAGTGGCTGGAACAACTCAGACGCACCCGCTTGCATACATTTTATACTTTGGTGTTAAACTGGGTGTTACATGAAGGTGTTTCTTCCATCGTGCAATAACTAAGTGTTAACATAATGATTACTTGCGCGTGACACGAAACGCTCAAAGGGTGATGTTCTAACATGACAGTGAGCCAGGAGGTTGTGATGGTAAACTCAATCTTCCCTAGCAATAATTAATAATTTTTGTCTGAGGTGATGTCAGTTTAAAGATAGGCCTACATCCCAAATCCCACATGCCTTTTCTCACTATTTTCTCGTTAACGACATTTTCTCATTAGCGTCATAAGGCTCAAGGGGGTCATTGTCATCTATAGGGTACTCCCCAATGGCACCCATGCAATCTCAACACTACGTACGTTAGTGGATTTTTATGATTGCCTGGGTACCATTAGGGGAAGTACCCTGGGTGTCAACGACCCCATCAGCTCAAACTTTCACAGGTCGCGTTTGTTTATTGCATATCTTGATTTAAAGACAGTAAGCATACTTGTAAGAATCAATGTGGTACCTTCTCTTTAACAAAAAATAAATGGGCGGCAATCCTCTAAGCGATTATTAAGCCGTTCCCTAACAGCTCGATGATATAAACTGTTTGGTCATGCAGTTTAACTATATGGTTTAACTGCTGTCTATATAAAGCAAAATTTCCCTATTGTGGGAAGTATTTTAACGGTACAAACTGGCTGTACGAAAGGTGACTGTAATTGCATTCATGTGTAGAAACGTTTTTTTATACTCGGATGTTAAGCACCTGCAGCCAATTGTCATAGTAAATTAATATCATGCGAACCGCCCTTCACCTCGTCGACTGAACAGCGATCGTCTCTGTTCTATTCCTCTCGTAGGCATGGGCCACTACACTACAATTAGTGGTTTAGAACATCAGATGGCCGAATCGTCGGTGAATGTGAGATCGAATCCTAGCCCAGACATCTATACTTGTGCTTTGAACAAGACACTTTTAATATCAGCAACTGCTTCTATCTGATGTGACACATAAGTTGAAAATTTCTACAGTCAACCATTTTGGTGTTAAGCCGGTTTTATTTGGGTGTATTCTCGGAAAGAGGACTTGGCTTTTTGACATGGAGAAATACGGATAGTGCTTATTAATTGTATTACTAAATTGACATACTCTAGACTAAAAGAACGGTATCGTTTCATAGTGCTCCGTGCAGGGCATGCTTCACTCAATAATTTAACCCGTCACTGCGAGGCGATAACACGTCTTATGTGCACTCTGTCTGTCGCCTCCCTTCGTGCTTACGGACCTACCAGCGCGGATCACGATTAATTCGGTGTCTCAGCGCTCGTCGTCGGTTTTTACGTTCCGGGAAACTCTCATTAATGACATTTTACAGGAGCGATCAATGGGGGCCCTGATCGATGGGGGCGGTCGAGAAGGAGGGGTGGAATTCGTGATAGAATGGCGACGGAGAAGAAACAGCCTGATGTAACGGTTAATGATTGAAGAGACCATTTATGGATGATCTCTAATCTGGTTCAAGTATTTGATGGCTATGATTATTTTATTGATCCCAACTTTAATTATTTTGTTGAAAAACCCGTATCCCCCACTCCCCGAAAAATATATAAATTAATTTATTATAAAACATCTGTGGGCCCGATTATCAGATAAACGAATTATTATTTAAAAGCTTATTCGTATCAATCATTTCGAGAATTTATTTTGTCTAAACCGATGATAAAAAGGGACTGGATATGTCGTGCAACCTTTGGAAAAAACATACCAAATATTTTAAAAGCATATTACAGGTTTTTTTTTCGTTTTCACAAAAACGTGGTAAAACTTTCATAAGATGATCTTATTTTATATTTTCTAGAGGGTTAAGATGAGCCTACGTTTCCATATACCAATGTTGAACGATCCCATTAAATTTAATTTCAAAATATTTAACAATTATAATACATCATGGTATAATGAAAACCAAAGTGAAAATGAAACAAACCATGTGTCGTGGCCGAGCGGTCTAGCTTACCGGACTCAAGTTCTGGTGTTAGCAGCAGAATGTGGGTTCGAATCCCGGCCGTGACACTTGTGTCCTTGAGCAAGACACTTAACCATAATTGCTTCTCTCCACCCAGGGGTTAAATGGGTACCTGTGAGGGCAGAGTTGGTTGATTAGCCCTATATGCGCTGTAATGGCAGCAATTGAGCTGTATACTCCCCAGGGAGCTGAGATGGTTTCAGGAATGATTTATGAGCCTTATGAGCAGGGGTAATAATATGCGCCTTGAGCACCACTCAGTTGGTGGATACGTGCGCTATATAAGTCCACACATTATTATTATTATTATTATAATGAACAACCCTCTTCCCTAATCTCAACGCACTGCCCCAATTTCAACGCTCATCTGGGTGCCCCAGCCGATACTGTCCAGCCCAGATGCGAAATCCCCTTAGATTATGCTCACCTTCCACTGACCGTGAATCCACCTGCTGAACATGTGGGAATTGACAAAAGTGCATCTCTATCACTATAAACACATATCATACGTACATCTACGAGGCCAATTTGAAAGACGATTCATGATGAAAATGGCGCGAAGTCCTATACACTCGGGCATACACTGTAAAGAATGGTATTTACAATCCAAACACATTTCTAAGCACTTAGCTTGTACTCACTTTTTTTTCACATGTTTAGCCTAAAACATGTTTAGATTGTGCTTTTCTGTGATGTGTGTTTGAATGCTAAATACCATATGAACAGGCGTCAAAAAGCTATGTACGTTTAGCTTTGTGACATGTACAGAGGATGGCCGTTTAGCTTTGTGACATGTACAGAGGATGACCGTTTAGCTTTGTGACATGTACAGAGGATGGCCGTTTAGCTTTGTGACATATACAGAGGATGACCGTTTAGCTTTGTGACATGTACAGAGGATGGCCGTTTAGCTTTGTGACATGTACAGAGGATGGCCGTTTAGCTTTGTGACATGTACAGAGGATGGCCGTTTAGCTTTGTGACATATACAGAGGATGACCGTTTAGCTTTGTGACATGTACAGAGGATGGCCGTTTAGCATTTAAACGCATTCCTAAACGCGTTCATTTTGTGCATGTGTTTCTAAACGCCATTTTTACACTGCACTGTCTGCGTATCAGGACAACATACGGAGCGAATGTCAACAAAGCTAATGTTGGGGGTAATGAACGCAAATCATGGAGACTGATTTTTTTTTTTTTTTTAGAAACAAGTAGAAACGGATCCCCGTTACTTTTTAAAGGTTAGGTACAACATTGGTAATGTTGGCAAATTGCTTTTTATGAAAATGGCCTGTCATGGCTGAGCGGTCTAGCGCATTGGATTTGTGTTCTGATGGCTGAATCGTTAGAATGTGGGTTCGAATCCCAGCCGCGACCGTGGTACTTGTGTTCTTGAGAAAGACACTTAACTGTAATTGCTTCTCTCCACCCAGGAGTATAAATCATTGGCGGATCCAGGGGGGGGGCTGAGGGGGCTGTAGCCCCCCCTAAAATCGTTTAAAAAAAGGGAGAAAAAGATCGAGAGAGAGAGGGGGAGGGGAGGGGAGGGGGAGGGGAGGGGAGAATGCACTCCCATTCCCAGTGTGCGGGATAAACATAAGGAGGTGACCTACTTAGTACTGTACTAACCGTTGCGCATAGGAAGTGGCGGCACCCTTTGTGTACTACTGAAAAATAATTGTTTTTGATTCTCAGCCCCCCCCCTAAAAAATGTTCTGGATCCGCCCATGTAAATGGGTGGCAATTGTGTTTGTAGGATCAGGAATATTGGCCCAGTGCCCAGGATATAATGTAAAGAACACTGGGACATTATCTGGGTGTAATGCGCTATATAGGTATGACTCAGTGGCGTAGCTAGCGGGGGGGCAGCCGCCCCCCCTGGCTCCAGTTCCAGAATAAGTGGGCCCCCCTAACACATGCGAATTGTTTTCACATGCTTATGGGACTGACTGACGGGCCCACCAGCAGGCAGGACTATACAGGCAGGGCCGGATTTAGACCGGGGCACTTCAGGTTCGGGGGTCCCTCGACATAGAAATTAAATTACATGACAAATAAAAAATGAACTAAAATGAATGATAAAACCGCATTTCTTCGAAAAAAATATAAAACTAATTTTATAATTATTACATTTTTTTTTATATAAAGGAAGTCCTTAGTCTGGGGCCCTTGGCAGGGGGCCTGGGCACTGCCCTTTGCCCCTTATAAATCCGGCCCTGTACACAGGGCCGCTTTTACATAAGGGCAAAAGGGTAGTTGCCCACGGCCCCAGGTAAAGAGGGGGGCCCTAAAAATCTGTAAAATCTGATTGGTGGGCCCCCTGGGATCCGATTCGCCCCCCCTGGCGAACATAGCCAGCTACGCCACTGGTATGACTTAAGTAAGACACCATGTGAAATTCTCAATTGAGTAGTAATTAGTCCCGAGGACGATCAGAGCGTACTGTTACGTACGACCAACTGATCCAGCGAATAGCCATCAAAGCCGGTGCGCACGGCAGACAATAAACAAAGGAATAACCAAAATGATAAATAAATAGGGAAAACCAGCAACTGATGACAAAGGACATCGGTTGAGACATATTCTGTATAATATAACAATAATTAAATGAATTTATTTATACAAATCTCAACAGGTGACTATACATAAATTACATTAATTTAGGATACATTTAATCAAGACATGGAATGGTTTACAGCACAATTAAATCAACTAATAAATATTCGGCTGAATGTTAAATCATTACCATAAAGATATTGGAATGCCAGCTTGCTCGGTCAACTCAGGGATTCGGGAACGGGGGGCCCAGCGCTTACCACCAGAGTACCTTGTTGAACAGAGTGGGTAGCCTTCTGGGGAACATCACAGCCCATCAATACCGCTCGAGGTAGGTAGCCCTCTGGGGAACATCACAGCCCATCAGTGCCGCTCAGAGTAGGTAGTCACAGAGTAGATAGATTAAGTAGGCACGTCAACCACGCCCAAGAATCGTCCAGTGAGGTGAGTAGTAGCACTGGTCAGTCTCCCGTCCCGAGGTAACCTGAGTCGAAGGAGGCCTTGGCATGTTGTTGTAAGTTTTAATGGCACTTATGGCATTTGATCGTGCCCTGTGTGCCAATGACTGAATTCGGTTAGCTGTACTGGGAATGAGGTTAGCAGAAAGGAAAGAAAATATCCATGGTGAAGTTGGGGGCGCCAGTAATCCTCCAGACAAATGGTGTCACTAGTTTCCCACGAGGTCAGACCGTGTACCGTCAATTTAAGAGCCCGGGCTCCGCCGGCTGAATTTGCAGGTCCGCATCCCTCCGGGTGATATTACAGTGAGGCCTTGGCATGGGTGGACATTGTCATTTTATACCCACATCAGTATTCATCCAAGCGGGACCACTTGCTAACAATAAGAACTATAAGAACTATAGGTGTGAGCCGTTAACAAGACATTGGAAGAGAAAGTTAAGAAACGAAAGTATTAACGGCTCAGTGAACATGAGCTGGAAATAACTAAAGGGGCACAAACTGTAACCGTAACAATACTGATCGAAACGTCGAGTTATGACCTCCAGTTCTTTTCAGAACTAATTACTACTCAGTTGAGAATTTCACATGGTGTCACCGCAATTAGTCTTACTTATCCTCTTCACCATGCAAAGTTTTACCTAGATATGACTTATTATTGAATGTTTACTTTCGCTGATAGTCAGTACATTAAACAACTGACCTGTGAAAGTTTAAGTTTATTCCGTTGTTCTCGTTAACGAGAAAATAGTGAATATGCATTTAGAAAATTGTATTCGTTCTAATGTAGAATTTAGGAAAGAGTACCTTAAATATATATTGGATATTATTATACTCAGAAACTTATTTATGTAGAAGATTGATATCACTGTCAACTTTAAAGGGACAATATCGTCACAATCATCAGGGCATGGAATCGGAGTGCTAGTTTATAAATTTGAAAATAATACCCCATGTTGCATAAAATAAGCCAGTCCCTGTAGTTCCTCTTAAACTAGGATACCGATTCCATGCCCTGTTGAAAGTCTGCTCTGATCGTGACGATACACACCCCTTTAAACTAAGTAAGGATGACATTACAGTCTGACCATTTGGTTATTTTTCAACGACCAATTGTATACCTTACCTTTAAATTATTATCCAATTGATGTAATGGATCTTTTTAGTAAATATACAAAAATGTTTAAACGTCTGCTGGTGTCAGATCAAAAGGAATTAGAAAGCAAGAGACTCCAATCGGGAAAGTGGAGGATAACAGAAGCATTTGTGGGTTTTTTGGGTCGATTTGTCTCGGGGTAGATTATAATTTATTAACGCGTTAAGGAATTTCTTGTTCTATCATTTTATATGTTTTAAATTCCCAATAATATAATTATAATGGTTACAACGAATTGACCAGGAACGGTTGGGGCATACCGTGTAAACCACGGACCACGGACGCACCTTTTTCCCCTAGGTCAAAATTATTATTTTGTTTTCCTTTTTGAAAATTAATGTCCTCGTTTTATAATGAATAATTCAAAATGAATAATTCATTGCTATCCGGGGGAGGAACATCAGGTCTGTCCATTACACACCCGCATCACACTTTTAATTTGCAAACCAGAATTAACACTAGCGCAGTGCTAATACTTACAAATAATTGCTATTTTTAACAGGAGATTGTTTTCAACCTTGCGCGTTGTCTCATCACATGGTAGCCCACAGGGTATTACCTTCAGCCCACATACACGAAAGCCTTCGCTTTAGCACTTCAAGATTTACCTTTTCTACGCTTCTACGTGCACGGGGTAGTGCTCACCATTCCTGTCGATGGGGGTCGCGGTAAGGTTACGTTAATTAAACAGTGTCACAGAGGAGAAACACAAATGTGAGGTTGGGTTTCGTTAGTCCGTGTCATTGACATCATAAATTAATGACGAAAGACAGACTAGGGTAGAGGAAGAGCAGATGAAGAGGAGAAAAGGAAGAGGGTCAATCTTGATATGTTCATATCCAAATAGTCATGGTTTCATTTTTTTTATTGGCATCTTCGGCCGAAGATTTCAATTTGGCCGCCATTTTGGGCATGTTTCACAAATTATTATTGTTTTCACCCCTTAAAAACAATGTTGTGTTACATTTAACGCTATTATTTAGGTCCGTGAAGCTTCGACATAATTTGTGTACATAGAGCCAGTGCTTTTATTTTGAATCTAAATGGGGCAGTAATTTGTTTCTCTATCAGTTCGACTTGAGTTGTAGTGGAGTGTCGTGGCCGAGCGGACTAGCTTACCGGACTCAAGTTCTGGTGTTAGCAGCAGAATGTGGGTTCGAAACCCGGCCGTGACACTTGTGTCCTTGAGCAAGACACTTAACCATAATTGCTTCTCTCCACCCAGGGGTTAAATGGGTACCTGTGAGGGCAGAGTTGGTTGATTAGCCCTATATGCGCTGTAATGGCAGCAATTGAGCTGTATACTCCCCAGGGAGCTGAGATGGTTTCAGGAATGATTTATGAGCCTTATGAGTAGGGGTAATAATATAATGCGCCTTGAGCACCACTCAGTTGGTGGATACGTGCGCTATATAAGTCCACATATTATTATTGTAGGCATGTTGCAATTTTCGAGCGTTAAGGTTTACTTCAGGTTTTAAGAGGCCTATCAGCATTCCTTCCAGAAATGTGCAAATTTATCTAGACATCTAGAAAATGTTAAGAGTTGTTTCCTGACTGTCCGTACTCATAGGCATCCCGGAATGAATTACTTAGTGACTATTTCCTTCCCATTACCTCCTCCGGAGATGTTGGCGTTTAGGACGATGTCGCAGACATGCACAGTGTGAAAACATAGGGGAAGGACCAGCTGGCTTACAGTGAGAGTAAATGATGCAGAAAGCGTGAATTAGTATCACATTCAAAATAGGGGTTGGCATCTTCCAATTTCACTCTGCTCAAACTGTGATGTTTACTAAACGTAGGATACCCTGCATTATAGAAATAGGCCTAATTGTATTTGACTCGACGTCATGTGAATATACCAATCTAGATATGGCTAAAGTATCCCCGCCAGCCATTAGCGATGCCGAAAAATCGGTCACGCCACCTGCACAAGTGTTTGAACGACATTGTGACAATTGTCATGGACAGGCTTGAACCTACTGGTTACACTATGGACACTAAAATGTATGAAATATTATACTGACAAAATATCTGAAACGGTACAACGGAGCTTAAGTTTAAGACAGCTTAATGTCTGGAATCTAAGCTAGATTACATTGAGATAAAATGTACGTTCCTTAATCTTGATTAGGTTTCAGACAATCTTCCCAGAGAGTGAGTCTTGAATGTCATGCATCGTGTTGGGATTAAGAACAGGTGCTAGCCGCCTTTTGTGAACTCTGAAAGGCAGGATAGCACCTTTCTGAATCGCATTACACTAGTGCACGATTACGTTTCAGACATTCTGGACTCAGACATTCTGACAAAACTGTCTGAAGCTTAATCAAAGATTCACATTTCAGACATTTTGATATCTGAAATAGTATTCAGCTAATTAATAGGTTTCAGACATTAAAATATCTGAAACCTTAAGTCCATTGTATCGTCTCAGACATTTTGTCCACATAATAGAGTTTCAGACATTATTCTGTTTATAGTGTCCAGCTTAGGTTTCAGACATTAAAATATCTGATACTTTTTGGCTCCATTGTATCGTTTCAGACATTTTGTCCACATAATAGAGTTTCAGACATTATTCTGTTTATAGTGTTAATCCATGCCGTTTGTTTGGCGGGCTTCATTCTGTTAAATCTAAGTATTACACTGAGCAGCTATCCACTGCCAATACTAAAATTGTTTTCAAAACTTTAAATACTCTGCTCAACCGAAAGGTTTCACCACTTCCATGTACCATTTCATTTAAAAATCTTTGCGAAATGTTTAGTAATTACTTTGAAGACAAAATTGTCAAAATCCGGAACACAATTAACTCATCCCAGACAGATTATACCCCACCTCCCCATAATGCAATTGCTCCTGAAATAAGTGAATTTAGAACAATTAACGAAGCTGGAATTTCGAAAATAATTAAGAAATCTCCTAATAAATCCTGCACGTTGGATCCACTCCCCACTTGGCTCGTTAAACACAACTTGACCACACTCCTGCCCATATTTACTTCTATAGCTAACATGTCATTGTCCACAGGAACCTTCCCCACAGTACTCAAGGATGCGGTGGTTACCCCATTGTTGAAGAAGCCCACCCTGGATAAGGATATCTTAAAGAATTACAGGCCCGTTTCCAATACTGCTTTTCTTTCTAAATTAATTGAGAAGCTGCTTTGTTGCAAATATCAGATTATATCGGTAGTAATGACTTGTATTGTAAGGTCCAATCTGCTTACAGACCCAATCACAGCACGGAGACAGCCCTGTTGAAAGTCAAGAGTGACATCATCCAAGCTTTTGACAATCGGCAGGCTGTTTTCGTGGTGTTGTTGGATCTGTCTGCTGCTTTTGACACAATTGATTATGATGTTTTGTTACATAGATTATCACATGTATTTGGTTTCAAGAATAACGTTATTGCCTGGTTCAAATCCTACCTTAATAATCGAACATGTAGAGTTAGGATCGCCAATGAATTTTCTGATCCTAAGGTTCTTCTTCACGGTTTGCCCCAAGGCTCATGTGTCGGACCTCAGATGTTCCTTCTTTATACTCAACCTATGTATGATATCATCACACGCTACCCTGGTATCAAAGCCCATTTTTATGCAGATGACACTCAGTTATACATTAATGTTGATCCCCGAATACCCGGTGAATCAGATCGCGCAATTTCCACTTTATCTAAATGCATTTCGAAATCAAATCATGGATGTCTAAAATATGCTACTCCTCAATGATGACAAAACCGAATTTTTATTGCTGCCAATCCCAACATTTTGCATAAGTTTTCAGATATCTCTTTTACCATAGGTAAAACTATTATCAAACCATCCAAAACTATAAGGAATCTTGGAGTAGAATTTGATAGTGCAATGAACATGTCCCATCATGTATCATCAATTTGTAAGTCTGTTAATTTTCATCTTCGTAATTTATCACGTATCAGAATGTTCATTGATGATACCACATGCCACCATGCAGTCCGTGCTTTAGTAACTGCTCGACTTGACTACGCTAACTCACTTCTCATAGGTTCATCAGCCAAAGAAATTAAAAGACTTCATCGACTTCAAAATAGGGCTGCTAAACTCATATTCAAGACAAAAAAGTCTGGCCATGTATCTCCGCTCCTCCAACAGCTTCATTGGCTACCTGTACAAAAACGTATCGATTTTAAAATTATGACTATTACTTTTAATTGCCTTTCTAATAATGCACCATCTTATCTATGCGAGCTTATCTCGCTATACCAACCTAACCGTAGTGGACTTCGCTCTAGTTCTGACCAAAAGATGCTCTGTAAACCCCGCACTCATCTTTGTTCTGCAAATAAGGGTTTCTTTGCTTCTGCTCCAAATCTGTGGAACAATCTCCCATCAGATATTCGTCATACTAGTGAACTTCAGATGTTTAAAAGTAAACTTAAGACTCATTTATTTTAGCTTTGTTGTACATATTTTATTCACTGTTAATTTAAGAATTACATCTCATTTTATTCACTGTTAATTTAAGAAATTATTAAGTTGATCCATTTTGTAAAGCGCTGTGATACCTTTCAGTCGTGTAAGAGCGCTATATATAAATGCTATTATTATTATTATTATTATTATTGGCATGTTGAGTGCGTACTTTCTTGTAATCAAGATATACTTTTATACACAACCAAGATAGAAACGTTTCAGCTCAATGCGAAGTCTAAAGTCGTGAGGAAAGTGTGAAGATGAAGCATTCACAATTTTAAGCAAAGAGCTAAGAGCACTTCAGACAAAATAATTTGTCAGGATGATAAGTACACTTCACGGACTTCATCAGTTAGCTTCGGGATACTAATTTGTTAACTTTGTAGACAGTTAATAATCAATGTTGTATTTTCCCGTAATAAAATCCCCCACAGTGTGCACGAGGTCAGCCAGGACTATTATTGGCAAAAAGGGGAAGCGTTTTTTTTCAGATCACGGACAGACCATTCTACCTCTCGAGAAGAAATAAATTGCTCTGCGCCGATGAGACTGATGTGAGGACATCGAGCAGAGAAGATAAGGAATTGATCCCACTATTTGCCACAACCCCCCGTCGGTGATGTCAGCCTCGTATCTATGCTCGCTGTTATTGGTGGAGTCTCGAAATCGTCTAGTCTAAACAACATCGCGATGATTCTAATTTGGATCACCCAAATCCGTAGATCAACAAAATATAGACCCTAAGCAAAACCCGCTGATTACGTTGTAACCCTATCTATCTAGCATATAAATGAGTGTATGAGATGGTCGGGTTAAGCGATCAACTTGCCCGACTTAAAGGAAAGGGCAGTGCCTCATTCGTTCAATAAGTATATACCGGTATGGCTGCCAAGATTGTCATCTGAATTGAAATTTGTAGAATATACTGAACGGCCTACAGAAAAATCGCCTTGGTATAGACAAAATCATGTATGTTAAACACGTGTTTTTCTTCATTGAATTTTAATTTTGTTTTTAAATCCGAGCTTTTCCACTGACGCAACCTTGTCTCCAGGGCTTTTGAGCAGTATCGGTAACATGAATATTCAAATTAATACGTGTTTGCAGTCGACGTGTTTTAAGTGTATATTGACAGATACACTGCGCTACTATTAAAGAAGATAGACTGTGTGCTTCAGTTTATTTCGTCATAATTCGGCACTATTTTTCGATACCATGAATCATAAAAACATGTAAAAATGTACATAATATAGCCGTGATATTAAGAATAAAATCTAAGCTATGTTTCCTCGAAATTATAATTTCCCACCAAGGTTTAGTAGTGAGAGCCGAGTAGAATCTGAGGACAAGGTTGACTAAGATTATAGCTAATTCAGCTTGACCTCAGCTGAAAGACATGAATCGGGTTGTCGCCTTTATTCAACGATGACAAAAGCTTCCTGGATGCATTTGCAGTTCCATCTATTATTTTCATTCTTGGTTAGATCAAGGGCCTTTATCTTATTATCCGACGACGACATATGTGTGCCTTCTGTTTTGTGTAGAGTGGTCTTTATTTGCCCTTGTACGTGTCCTCCTAACCTTTGTAATTGATGACCTGTGCCAGTATGTTATTTCCATGTTTATTAGCTGTCTATAGGCCGAGGGCGATATTTGTTTCTGCAGTCCTGTCATTGTGCACTCACCCAAAGCATTTGTATTCTTAAAAATGAATTTTGGACTTCTCTTTCCTTTCCACAGCCATGAAATACTTTTTGTACAGAAATACTTTGATTCTGATTTAATTTTGTAAAATAAATAAATAACTAGAAATTCAGAGTTTGTGAACAAACTCAAGGTGTTCGGAAGTGACGGTAATTGATGTCCTCATCAATTGGGATCATTGTTAAAATGTGACTTAAGATTGTTTTCAAAAGTAAGTTGCCTTACTCATTTCAAAGAAATAGCTTTTCGGTATTGGCTTTTTCAACAGCCCTTTCCATTCGTACAAAAATGACACTGCAGTATTAAGTTAATACGATCTATGGTTTTAGAAATATTGTAGCGCATCCGTTATTGGCTTAAACGCCCAACCACACATCTATAAAATATATTTTATCCTGCAAGAGCTTTAGCCTGTGACACCGCAAACGTCCCCGTGAAGACCGCCAGCTGTTTTCCAGTAGATAACGATCTCAGTCTCTGCGGTTTGTAAACAATGGGCCCCAGAACCACGAGTGTCTGGTGTGTGTTAAGTCAATGGGATATTGGCCCAGAAAAGGAATTTTGAAGAAAAAAACAAATCAAAACTTTGACCTTCCGGTACGACCGGAAGCAAATGTCAGACGATTTTGACGTTAACTTTTCAAATGTTGCCTAAGCCTTGATCTATCAGATCCCAGATTATGAACATCATAGCTTTAGTATATTTTGATATACAGTCGATAGCAAATGGTCATTTTTAAAACTTAAATGGCTTGTAATTTGATACCTGATGACGTTACGTAACAACTTCTAGATTCATCTACATGATAAGGTCTTTATATGTGTGAAGTTTCAAGGTTGTGTGAAATTGTTAACTTTCACTTTCGATGTAGAGAAGAGTTAAGGAGAAGAAGGAGAAGTAAAAAAAAACAAAAAAACGGAACAATAACAATAGTTGTTCGGCTGAAAAGCCGAACACCTAAATAAATAAAAATACAGATACAAATTGTGTGAACTGTCGTGTATTCGAACTAGGCACACATGAGAGAGGCCTTTAAAATTACTATGCTATCAAGCCATTCGACAACTGTCGTGAATTTAAAGGGACACTATCGTCACGATCAGAGCAGACTTTCATCAGGGCATGGAATCAGGTTCATTTATGCAGCAGCAACGGTAATATGACCTTATCATGCGAGATATTATTTTCAGTTACTGAGTTAATCGAAAACTAGCACTCAGATTCAATGCCCTGTTGATCTTGACGACACTGTCCCTATAATAATTACGCAAGTTGTGACCTTTATACAACAGCTTATAATAGATAATGAATATTCTGGACTGGGACAAAAAAGGCCACATAGGCTTGAATAGGGAATTATTCACCCTTTCTCAAAAATGTTGTCCAAGAAATGCGTTGTTTTTGAGTCAGTTTGTATAGGCCTAACATGACGCAGGGCTCCATATTTTTAAGTCATAATGCATAGGTAACCCCCAAATTTCTCTCTAGAACTGCGCACGAGGATCGCCAGTGAAACCCATCAGATTCTGCTTGATACCTGGTATACAACACTTGAATTGTTCGCTTGTGATAAAAAAAAACGTAACCTCAGGTCGATCTACCCGGGAAAGGAGCGCATGAAATGCTGAGCATTTAGGTCACGTTAATCGAGTAACGAAGTTCAAGATTGAGAGTAGTCGTCCCCTAGCGGACGACAGCGTGGCCGACACGGGCCATGAACTTGTAAGACGTAGGGCCGGGTGTTTTTTTTTACGGCGTATACAAACAGGGAAAGACAAATATTGTAGGAATGATTTACTTTCACTGTAAGTAAACAATTTATATGAGATGCTTGCCCGAATTAGATCGCCAACTCGGCAAGAAGAAAGTAAATTTGGTGAACGCATTTTTTACTTCTCAATGGTTGGTATTTTATTACGGTAGTTTGGGCGAATTATGACGCGATTTTGAAATTTAAGCCATTTTGTTAAAACGTGTTGTGCTGATTGGTTTATAACCGACAATATTGATCTGCTCAAGCGATGTCCACGCTTCGGTCAAGGCAAAATAGGTCACTAAGCTCTTATAACAATATAACAAGGACAGATAATGTTATTTCAGGAGTTTTAAAGCCTCAATAACTGATTATCTCGGGGGAAATAAAAACATATAACAGTTTTACAAGAAACTTACTTAGTGTAAAGTTAATAAAAATGGTATCAAACATTCCTTAAAATATATATTTGTTTTTGGTGTGCTTTTGTTTTAGCAAAATATTAGTAAAACAATTACCCAACTGACACAATTAATCAACGTTACAATGAACAGGAAAATATAAATACATTTTCATTATTGTGTCATGTTAACACTTTCACAGGAAGTTGTTCAATTTATATCTTGATTCACAGGAGTAAGAATTTGCAAACATTACAAAACAATATACGGTCTATATTGGTTTGAAAGAGTACGAACAGTATTGGTTTCGTTTGCAAAAAACTGTTTCTAAGTTTATGACTACTCTCAGTTTGAATCAAGATATAAGGCTTTATTGTAAAGGTAAGGCTTTATTGCAAAACAACAAACAAACAAACACCCAACACCCCAACAAACAAACAAACAAATACCCCAACCAGCAACAAACAAACAAACAAACACCCCAACAAACAAACAAACAAACAGTTATTCATTATTTTCTTTAAAAAACGTGAGCACCCAGAAATGTTCACAGGTTAGTTTTATGATATATTTCTTGAAATATACTACTCAAAACAATTTAGGGAACACCGGAATAATCTCAGTTAAAGCAAGATCATTTATTTCAGATAAACACAATGTTTCACAGAATTGATGAGAAAACAACTGCACAATGAAACAGATGATAAAGGATGCATGTAGTGATTACACATTTCATGACATGACTACTGAAAGAGAGAGGGGGGTTGCAAATGAAAATCCCGGTTCATGGAACATTTCAAACCTATTTGATGTAAAAAATCCGGTGTTCCCTAAATTGTTTTGAGTAGTATATATCAGGGTTGAGGGTTGAAATGAATGCGCATAACCAAATACCAATGCTGTGTCTTCCCTTTAAAGTATTTGAAAGGAAATATCATGTAGTGCATTCGATATTCCTGCGCCACAAAAAGTAAACACAATTAACCTAAATACTGAGAAGGGAGAGGCACCCTACAGACAAGAGGATATACATGACTTGTGATGATGACTTACATTATATTATTTCACAAACTAAGTATTCGCAAATAATATGTGTGCACGTTGCACTTTGGTCTAGCTCTAGCGATCACCATCCACATTTTCCACGAACAATCTACACAGGTGCGTTTTCAAACTGAACACAACAATAAGAGAAAAGTACGGCTAACTGTTCAGTGTGTTTGTGACATATAATATGTGAAGTGGTTTGGGTATTTTGGGTATTTTGGGTATTTTGGGTATTTTGGGTATTTTGGGTATTTTGGGTAGTTTGGGTAGTTTGGGTATTTTGGGTAGTTTGGATATTTTGGGTAGTTTGGGTATTTTGGGTAGTTTGGGTATTTTGGGTAGTTTGGGTATTTTGGGTAGTTTGGGTATTTTGGGTATTTTGGGTATTTTGGGTAGTTTGGGTATTTTGGGTAGTTTGGGTATTTTGGGTAGTTTGGGTATTTTGGGTAGTTTGGGTATTTTGGGTAGTTTGGATATTTTGCGTATTTTGATCGTTAGCTAGACAAGCATGCATTGCGCAAATCAGCATGAGCGTGCGCGCTGTGATATCTACGGAGAAGTCTTATGATGATAAGAAAGATACACTTACCAAGGATCGGATACAAAGGTACACCTCCCAAGGATCGGATACAAAGGTACACCTACCAAGGATCGCCATACAAAGGTACACCTACCAAGGATCAGATACAAAGGTACACCTACCAAGGATCGGATACAAAGGTACACCTACCAAGGATCGGATACAGAGGTACACCTACCAAGGATCGGATACAAAGGTACACCTACCAAGGATCGGATACAGAGAGTTTCAAAGAATGGGGCACAATGCAAAATTAGGGCACTACCAATAGGAGGCACACAAATTAAGTATGGTAAGTTTACATGCATGTTGATATCATGTTGGTAAGTCGATACGTAATACGCATTCTTTTCGCTACTTACGGTTCCAAAGCTGGCCATACCGTTGTGTGCAACTTAACCTAAATTCCTTGATTTTAACGTTCAAAACCGATTCTTGAGGCAGAAATTGAATAAGATGTTGAGTCTTTACAACACCTATGTTAAATGCAAGTCCAAAGCTTTCTTATTTATTGCGTAAATCCTTAAAGAATAGGGTGGACAATGCAATTCCAATGGACTTCTGATGATCATTGGAGCCACAAAGTACGAAGCGGGCGTGGTTTATGTTGAAATTACGTCACACTTGCGAACATGGACGCTGGATCCTTTGACCACTGCTTCTGCCAATGTGGGCATCAGTTTTACACCCATGGTACAATGGACATTCTTCTTATTAGGTGTTCGTGCGACATCGCACGAACACCTCTTGAAATTGTTCGGGTTTTTTTTCTTCTCGTTTTTTCTTATTTCCGGCTCAATGCACATGTATGCTAAGGGGCCCATGTTTACAAGCTCTGCTTCTCAACGGATCCCTCTGCAGTATCACCCATATCTTGTGCTCACTTTTACTTCCTATTGTAATACTTTTATTTCAATACTTTTATTGTTATTGATACATTCTGATACAGTGGAAATAAACGAACTTTGAACCTTGAACCTTGAACTTTAAGTCTCCTCTAGTGAGTCCCTTCTACCCCCTTCTTTCAAAAACATGACTTCAAGTCGCACTTGACCACTGCTATCTACATCACAGGCGAAATTCGCACGCAGGCATTTCAAAAGGACCAACCCTTCTAGGAGATTTAGCCATGGACGGATCATCATGAGCACAGGCCCTGGGCACAAATTCACCACGGGCCCATACACGCGCATAATACTACTAGTACTATGCTTTTTTTTCTTTTTTTTTGAAAACCAAGGGCCCCTATTGGCTCCTGGGCCCGGGGCACGTGCCCAGTTTGCCCGTGCGGTAATCCGTGCATGGATTTAGCAATACATTTTGTCAGCTGCAACATTTTCAGTTGTGGCTGTCTTTAAGAAGGAAGAGCAATATCAATGAACACACGGCGGATCCTGCTTTGAAAACCAATTGACAAACAGCATATGCAAAACTTCCGTCTCACCATACGGGGTCCATGTCTTGGAGATATATTATACATTTTGATCCCGCCGTATTAACTGAGGCTAGACAAAGTATCATTGAAATGAAGCTCTAATTACATTTCGGCTAGAAGGATGTCAGACTTATGACCTATTGGCTATATCATTCTCTTGATAAGGGAGCAATAAAAAGTAACGTGAAAAGTGTTTCCGCCAAAGTGGATATTTTCGTTGTTCCAATATAGGTTTAAAGGGATAATATCGTCACGATCAGCAGCAGAAATAAGCTGATACGTACACAGCTGAATTGGTTTCTCTTGATTCTTATACAGTATTAATGCAATAACAAACATTACAATTAACATTTTCTTATATACCTAATTCGTGTTGTTCTCAAGAGTTAGTTTAGAACACTGTATTGTCATTTTTAAGTCGGACTTAAATATAAGGGACAACATCGTCACGATCAGAGCAGAGTTTCAACGACAATGCATGCAATCGGTGTCCTAGTTTAAGATGAACACAGTGACTGACAATTACTGGCTCATTTTTCAGCAACGGAATAGGACCTTATCATGTGGGATATTGTTTTCAGTCACTTTATAGTTAATCTAAAACTAGCACTCCGGTGCCACGCCCTGTTGCTCGTGACATTATTGTACCTTTATGGGGAAGATACAGTATAGCTGATGTTGGCAAAAATGCGTCTATATAGACTTTCTCTTTTAATCGAAATGTACATCTGTTTAAGTCTATCTGTTCTGTAGCCATTATCCATGGTCTTGTTGTTGTATTATTTGTGTTATGTTTAAGTAACTATTTTTTTTCATTTATATGCAGTATGTGCATTGAGTCCTATTACATACATTGTACATATATACTACTCAAAACAATTTAGGGAACACCGCAATAATCTCAGTTAAAGCAAGATCATTTATTTCAGATAAACACAATGTTTCACAGAATTGATGAGAAACAACTGCACAATGAAACAGATGATAAAGGATGTATGTAGTGATTACACATTTCATGACATGACTACTGAAAGAGAGAGGGGGTTGCAAATGAAAATCCCGGTTCATGGAACATTTCAAACCTATTTGATGTTACAAATCCGGTGTTCCCTAAATTGTTTTGAGTAGTATATATTGGTATGTCCATGGAACCTCATCATGTAGTGGGTCCATGGTACAATGGACATTCTTATTTCCGGCTGAATGCACATGCATGCTAGGGGCCAATGTTTATACAAGCTCTGCTTCTCAATCTTGTGCTCACTTTTACTTCCTATTGTGTCTATACTTGTAATACTCAATGCACATGTATGCTAAGGGACCCATGTTTACAAGCTTTGCTTCTCAATGGGTCCCTCTGCAGTATCACCCATATCTTGTGCTCACTTTTACTTCCTATTGTGTCTATACTTGTAATACTCAATGCACATGTATGCTAAGGGACCCATGTTTACAAGCTCTGCTTCTCAATGGGTCCCTCTGCAGTATCACCCATATCTTGTGCTCACTTTTACTTCCTATTGTGTCTATACTTGTAATACTCAATGCACATGTATGCTAAGGCGCCCATGTTTACAAGCTCTGCTTCTCAATGGGTCCCTCTGCAGTATCACCCATATCTTGTGCTCACTTTTACTTCCTATTGTGTCTATACTTGTAATACTCAATGCACATGTATGCTAAGGCGCCCATGTTTACAAGCTCTGCTTCTCAATGGGTCCCTCTGCAGTATCACCCATATCTTGTGCTCACTTTTACTTCCTATTGTGTCTATACTTGTAATACTCAATGCACATGTATGCTAAGGGACCCATGTTTACAAGCTCTGCTTCTCAATGGATCCCTCTGCAGTATCACCCATGTCTTGTGCTCACTTTTACTTCCTATTGTGTCTATATTTGTAATACTCAATACACATGTATGCTAAGGGACCCATGTTTACAAGCTCTGCTTCTCAATGGGTCCCTCTGCAGTATCACCCATATCTTGTGCTCACTTTTACTTCCTATTGTGTCTATACTTGTAATACTCAATGCACATGTATGCTAAGGGACCCATGTTTACAAGCTCTGCTTCTCAATGGGTCCCGGCTCTGCAGTATCACCCATATCTTGTGCTCACTTTTACTTCCTATTGTGTCTATATTTGTAATACTCAATACACATGTATGCTAAGGGACCCATGTTTACAAGCTCTGCTTCTCAATGGGTTCCTCTGCAGTATCACCCACATCTTGTGCTCACTTTTACTTCCTATTGTGTCTATACTTGTTGTAATACTCAATGCACATGTATGCTAAGGGGCCCATGTTTACAAGCTCTGCTTCTCAATGGATCCCTCTGCAGTATCACCCATATCTTGTGCTCACTTTTACTTCCTATTGTGTCTATACTTGTAATACCGGTACTCAATGCACATGTATGCTAAGGGTCTCATTCTGATACTGTGGAAATAAATGAACCTTGAACCTTGAACCTTGAACAAACATCTCGATATATATCGCCCGTGTTTGGGCTGATTTCAGTGCCGGTAAAAAATTGATTTAAATGCCACATTGCTATTTTTCTGGGGTTAAGGAAATCATAAGCTTTCATTTGAAACATTGAACGAACAAATCCATGAAGGATTAGCACCAGTAAAATAAAAACTGAAATTAATAAAATGCTGGCCCACTGTTTAAATCCTTAGCTTGCACGTGACCACACAATTTATTGTACGTTAACTGTTGTAAAATTCAATTTTTTGGGGTCTCTTGAGCCAAACACGGGAAATATATATTTAATTCAATGACTAGATTTACGTTAAAATGCAACCATTTGGCTATCTTTGAATTACCAATCCTGTTTGCCTTATCCTTTAAAGAAAATGTGATTGGTGAATGGGTAGTATTGGTGATTCGGAATACAACAAAACATGGTGTAGCCTAAAAGCTGGTGATGTTATCAATCTCCCATGGAAATAATTTGGTCTGAGGCGAAGTAATGTTTAAGAAATGTGAAATAATTGTCAGATATATTTAGCGGTATGGAAGACAACACAAACGAAATGGTTGCAGAACGGTCAAGGTTTCTATACTGCCGGCTCCCGCTGCGACAAGCAGCTACGAATATTCAGCATAATTATTCATTTTGGACATTAAATGAATAATTTAGACGAGCAGTCTAATTGACCCAACTTTACAACCCCAATGCTTGCTCGGAATTTGATTACTATATAAACACACAGCCATGTCAACTGCTACAAAAAACAGTCGCTAAACCATTGTGATTGTCACCATGGTAATTTGACATCGTTACCATAGTAACATTATTAGTATGATAACATAAACATCAGACGAACAAAATTATTTCTCCTGCAAAAAATTCCATAAATTAATTTTTAGCACGATGACTGTACTAGCTCATATTATTTCGAAATCTGTGTGCTAACAAATAATTAGGTGAAATGCGAAAGTTTAATTGAAAGTGCAGAACTACCGGTAGGTATGTGTACGCAAGGTTAAAGTAAATAATTTAGCAAATTGAAAATAGGTCGAATGATTTTTATCTTCAACTATTCTTTATTTTCATGTAGTGGTTCAAGTCAGTTGCTCGAACGGGTTACCTCAATGAAATTCGCAATAACAAATTTTGATTAGATATCTGGATGAAGCTTGTCTTATTAAGTCGAAACAAAATCTGATAAAAATAACACGTATATGAATTCAGCCTCTGTCAATTTAACAGGGTCGATGCAGCTAGCTGTCATGCGGTGTGCAGTGGTCTGGTCTACTCGCAGCGCCGCTACATTTATACACACAACTATACAATCATACATGTCCAGGAACCAGCCTAACATTTATCTCATGTAGATAGCAGTCTGTAGTTTTGTCATCACCAGTAAATAGAATGCTCTGTTTGAATAATAACATAATTGAGCTGCAATTCACGTGCCTTTGAATCAAACACACTCAAATTAAAGAGACAACCACAGCTGTATGTTGCATGAAAAATGTATGAATTTTGAATGCTTTTAAAAGCTCAAAAAATGTTTATTTTTTAAAAGCTGCCTCGTGTTTAATTCAAACGTTCATCAATAATTATCTGGTTCCTGGCTGTAAACATTTAATTTCCAAAGACTTTCAACTGTTTTTGATAAAGAACATAATCTAACAACGAAACAGACAGTAAACAGTGCTGGATTCGATCCTAAGCCCCGCCCATCCTGAGCAACGCTGAAAACCCTCTGTCACGCCACCCCGAGCATGTGGGTAAAGTGCTTGACCAACGTATCAACAATCGTCATGGAAAGGCGTTACCATATTGGTCAGTTCGTGCCGTTTGATTGGCACATCTTGTTTTAGCCGGCCCATTATTGGGGCGGATCCAGAGTGACAAAACAAAGGGGTGGAACACGATCAAATTGGATCATATCGGCTCAAAATGTTTAACAAATTTGCATTTTGTTGTTGTTTTTGTTTGTTTGTCTGGGGTTTGTGGCTGGATTTGGCAATGTTGGCACATGGGAGGATAGTCGGATATGGCTGAACAAGAAAATAGAAAAGAATCTATAAAATAATAACATGAATTTATAAGATAATAACAAAGTACACGTCATTTACGGATTAAGGGGGGAATGAGGCATTATGTGCACCCTTTTTAAACGCCATACCTAAAGATGTACCATTATATTTCCCCCTTTTTTTTGCAGTGTACCTCCTTTTTGCCGTGTCTCCATTTTTTGCCACCCTGGATCTGCCACGATTCACGTAATTGGAGAAGAACTCCCATGTTATAAGATTTTCATCGGGTTAACGATTCACTTCAAGCATGATATAAAGGCGCCGTGTGTACGCGTCAGTTGTGATTAGCCTGTAACCCATTTACAATTACATGACAAACACACACACGTACAGAAAGTTGATCATTATAAAGCCATGTAGAACCTTTCTCTATGGTTTAGAACAAATTAAATATCTAACCTGACCTACTAAACTGTAATTGGTACCCTCTATAATGATAATCTATGTGGGCCTCCTTGCCTGGAAGGGCTATGGTTTCATATTTTGTATTCAACACGATATCAATTTCCGATCACCACAGCGGCACTAACACCCCGCCTGGCTTTCAATAACCGGTGACCATCACAGTACTTAAATTAACAACCACATGGATCGTTTTTGGGTTTGTACATATTCATAGACTTCTGTCGGCACCGTGGATCAAAGTTCTTGATTCTAATTTATTCCTTGTCAAGGTTTTATAATTCTAGATTATAGATCACTCGATACAATCCATTTTTTTTGAAGTCACACTCTATATTGCCGAAATCGATAACCATCCCATAAGCCCCCCCCCCCCCCAAAATCTCCGGTTTCTGGTCTCCATTTTTAATTAGGTGTTCGGCTTTTCAGCCGAACAACTATTGTAATTGTTCCGTTTTTTGTTTTTTTTTACTTCTCCTTCTTCTTCTCCTTAACTCTTCTCTACATCGAAAGTGCAAGTTAACAATTTCACACAACCTTGAAACTTCACACATATAAAGACCTTATCATGTAGATGAATCTAGTTACGTCATGATCACGTCATCAGGTATCAAATTACAAGCCATTTAAGTTTTAAAAATGACCATTTTCTATCGACTGTATATCAAAATATACTAAAGCTATGATGTTCATAATCTGGGATCTGATAGATCAAGGCTTAGGCAACATTTGAAAAGTTAACGTCAAAATCGTCTGACATTTGCTTCCGGTCGTACCGGAAGGTCAAAGTTTTGATTTGTTTTTTTTCTTCAAAATTCCTTTTCTGGGCCAAAATCCCATTGACTTAACACACACCAGACACTCGTGGTTCAGGGGCCCATTGTTTACAAACCGCAGAGACTGAGATCGTTATCTACTGGAAAACAGCTGGCGGTCTTCACGGGGACGTTTGCGGTGTCACAGCCTAAAGCTCTTGCAGGATAAAATATATTTTATAGATGTGTGGTTGGGCGTTTAAGCCAATAACGTATGCGCTACAATATTTCTAAAACCATAGATCGTATTAACTTAATACTGCAGTGTCATTTTAGTACGAATGGAAAGGGCTGTTGAAAAAGCCAATACCGAAAAGCTATTTCTTTGAAATGAGTAAGGCTTTTGAAAACTTTTGAAAACAATCTTAAGTCACATTTTAACAATGATCCCAATTGATGAGGACATCAATTACCGTCACTTCCGAACACCTTGAGTTTGTTCACAAACTCTGAATTTCTAGTTTTCCTTTGTTGTTGTTGTCCAATTGCAGCCAAAATTGCTGGATCGATTGGAATTCTGCTGTGCTGTGTTTTAAACGACTTTTTCACAATTGTGAGGGCTCTCTTATCCACCATTTGTATATGTGACATTTGGTCGTTGTGTATACCTGTACATGGGCGGATCCAGAACATTTTTTAGGGGGGGGGCTGAGAATCAAAAACAATTATTTTTCAGTACTACAAAAATTACAATGAAATAATCAAAGGGAGAGAAAAACAAAGCACACTGTGGGAATGGGAGTGCGTTCTCCCCTCCCCTCCCCCTCTCTCTCTTTCTCTCCTTTAAAAAAAAATTAAAAAAAATTAACGATTTTCGGGGGGGGGGGGGGGTGAAAAAAAAATATTACAAAAAAAAAAGAAAAAAAGAAAAAGCGTCACTGCACCGATTTTGAAGACGACCGATGACCAGAAACCGAAGACTTTATGGCCTCATAAGTGTCACAAAAGAGCGTACAATACTCGCGACCTCCCGTTACTGATCTGTATCATACTGACTGGATTAGAGGGTCAATGTGCTTACAACGAAGCCACTGGAAGCCATGTTGTTGCTCCCATAAACCACACAATGCTAATAGGGAGAACTAATCTCCACATTGTATGTGCATTGCTGGTGTATTTGTTTGCAAGTGCTTGCAAGTGTTATTTTCCTTTATGCATTGTGATCTTGGGAGAGTTTCATAGAGCTGCGGCAGAAAAATTGCTTACCAGAAAATTTTGCTTAGCAGATTATTTTGGTTACCAGCCAAACTTTCATACAAAATGCATGCATTTTGGCCGGTAGTCTGTTTTATACTGCTTAGTAAAAATGTTTGCTTAGTAATATTTTCTACTTAGCAGCTCTATGAAATTGGCCCATGTTTGTATGCGAGTAGTAACATGGCCCTGTTGTGGCTTCATTTATTTTCTGGGCACCAATAGGCTGACCCTATATCCAGTCAGTTTAATAGTCATCAGTACGTTCTATTTACGTATAGGAACGCCTGGATACCGAACACTGACTAGTCTAGCCACGAACACCATTGTCCGTAATCATTGAATTTTTTATTTAGTAATTAATCTGCAATATTTTCATTTTAATGTTAGAATTTGTCATACAAATTTATTTATACGAAGCTAATTTATCAAGGTTTTCTATCTAAGCCCATTATGAGTGCAGAATATAAAATATAACAAAACTTAAAACCAACTTTATCCCGGTACAAGTTGAAGCTTTAATGTAAAGCTATGGCTCATAAATTCCATTCTCTCACAAATTATCGGTAAATGTTTAGCTAACTGTTAGCCTACGCTCTGTGTTTTACATGTCAGTGGTGCAATCAAATGTGGTAAGGGGTTCAGTGGGCGGATTCAGGGTGGCCGAAGGGGGTAGGGGACGCCCCTGACCCGCCACTACAAAATTTCCCCAAAAAACAAAATCGCTGCGCCTGGTGCTCTGAGTCGGCCTCCTTTCTGGCACGACGCTTAAAGTCATACATTAGTTTGCACTGAGAATGCAGCAACTTAAAATATTGATTTCAGTTATCCGTTTTAAGTTACAGATATTAAAGACACAGAGATGTTTAATTTGGTTTGAAGTTCAATAGTCTTGGAAAAATCTGCGTAGGCCCTTTACGTGCATAGAATTTGTACATTGTTTTCGTGGCTTGGTTGAGGGTTACTAACATACAAGATGAAAAGTACACTTTGAGATATAGGCCTGTGATATTTGATGTATAAACCTTGCTTATAATATTCCCGCCATTTTGAAACCCTCGAGACTCATCTGTCTCTCACCGGACATCGCTTCAGGTCTGACCCGGCCAAGAATTCAGGCTCCCTGTCAAACTACGATTTACTTCGCCTCGTATCACGGCGAAGAACGGTAATATTTGACAGAATTCTACGGGTTTATTTAGATAGCGTTCCTCTGCTCTTCAGGTTTGAATATTTCAACTCGTGCGCGTTGACTTCGTTTTGACAGTTAAGAGATGGTGCCTGTATCCTGTTGAAGATCTGAGATGTGACGAGGTCCGATTCGGTCATCAGTTCCTGTGTGCCAATAATTGCACCCTGACTATTGAACTCAGAGGAATCTGAAATTACTGCATGATTACCAGGACAACGCCATATACATGAATTAGGTTATATCCAGGTCCCACTTAAATAATACAATGATATATATGAAAAATTCAAATTGATCGGTCCTGTGCACACACTATACCTGCATCTGGACAGCGTTCAGCAAACATGGTTTCCAAAGTTACCGCCATAACCAAATCTAGCCTTCGATTACGGTGTATAAAAGCCTGCACAGTCACTTTCTAAGACTGTAATAGTTAGTTGGGTCTATATTATTTCGCGCCAAAAACCTGCAGTTTCACACTTTAAGGGCCCCGTTTTCAACGCAGTTGCGCGGGAAATGGCGCCGTCTCGACACAGTTCGATTCTGTACATCGATATTTCTAGCTTCCCAGGTCTTAATACAATAAAATAAATAAAATAAATATGAAGTAATACTGACAGGATAAATATTTTATTACGTTTCGTGAGAAAGCAAATTTTTAAAGGTAGGGTACATTTTATTTTATCTGATCCAACTCATCCACTTTTTGACTGTTTTGTTTTTAATAGATCCGGGCTCAGACTTTGTGTTCCCCGCACAAACCTTACTCGATACAGGCAATCCTTTGTTCCCAACTCCATTCATTTATTTAACACCTTGGCTGTTCGTAAATAGGGCTATTTATTCATTGTATGTTTGCTGCAGGTTATCTCGTTCATTTTAAGACTGTATAAAAAAAATTCTCCGTATTTAAATAATGTTTTAATAATATTTGTTTATTTGAGTGTATATTTCGTCTTCTTAATTTGTGTAATTTTTGTGGATACAATTATTGTTTTTAACTAAATGTAGTTTAACATTTTTAAATGCGCCAATGGAAACTAAATTTCTGTATTTTTATGATGCGGACAATAAAATGTCTATTCGTGAGAAAGCAAATTTTTAAAGGTAGGGTACATTTTATTTTATCTGATCCAACTCATCCACTTTTTGACTGTTTTGTTTTTAATAGATCCGGGCTCAGACTTTGTGTTCCCCGCACAAACCTTACTCGATACAGGCAATCCTTTGTTCCCAACTCCATTCATTTATTTAACACCTTGGCTGTTCGTAAATAGGGCTATTTATTCATTGTATGTTTGCTGCAGGTTATCTCGTTCATTTTAAGACTGTATAAAAAAAATTCTCCGTATTTAAATAATGTTTTAATAATATTTGTTTATTTGAGTGTATATTTCGTCTTCTTAATTTGTGTAATTTTTGTGGATACAATTATTGTTTTTAACTAAATGTAGTTTAACATTTTTAAATGCGCCAATGGAAACTAAATTTCTGTATTTTTATGATGCGGACAATAAAATTTCTATTCTATTCTATTCTATTCTATAAGAACATGCAGATACACGTTTTGTAAAAACGTACCTGGTGTAAAGAGAATGGCGGCATAACATAGTTACCTTGTAATTTTGGGTGTCTGAGGTGATATTGTTTTAACAAAATTAATGAAATTATTTTCCAATGTTAGTCTTGACGAAATTCATGCCTTATCCCATCAAAATTCCATACTGGAATGATTCAAAGAAAATAAGAAATTCGTATGAAGCAGCTTCGCCAATATACCAATGTTTTTACATTGGATGGTGTATTGAAATGTTTGTCATTATGTTATAACGACAACTTTCAGCAATTTTCTTTTCATCGGAACATTGCTGTTCTACTTGAGCAAGGGAAAACAATTGTTTTGAAATGACGCATTTCTCAAAATAATTGTGAGAAACATGGTCTCCTAGCAAATGTATGCGCCAAAATGAGTATATATCGGGTGCCACCATCAATTCATTTTGGTTCTTTGTTTGCATAACCAAGTTGCCGGCAACTATTTTATGAAAAAAAAATTTTTGGTTCAAGGTAGTAGTTTTCTTTTCTTAAAGCAAATTATTAATGGTCCAATGAAAACAACAATTCCCAGAAATTGTTACATTTGTAAACCCCCACGGGTAAAATAGTCCCTCGTTACACATGGCATTCCAAACGCATCAGAGAGGCCACCGTGATCTTCAAGAACGACACTGTTCCACAGGACATCGATTTCTACATCAGTGATATTTAGCGACCAAAGTCCACAACCCACCCCAGACTGAGGGATCTCCTATATCCTAAGTCAACCACCCTCCCTTCCCTTGTGCTTGTTAACAACTGATTCAGTTCAGTGAGCACACACTCCTCTCCCCCTCCCCCACTCCAAGGATACTAGTCCCACCAGTTTCCTGCCTGCACGCTACAACGCACTGATCCTCCAGCATCCAGCCTTCTCATGATCTTCCAGCAGTCTACTTAAGCAGCAGCATTTCCCAGAGTCCGGCATTCTCCTTATAAGACGCTCAGAACATACTGATCGAAACGTCGAGTTGTAACCTCCAGTTCTTTTCAGAACTATTTACTACTCAATTGAGAATTTCACATGGTGTCATTGCAAATAATCTTTACTTATCCTCTTCACCACGCAAGTTGTAACAAGTTGTACAGTCCCTCATTAATTGCTCACATTTTTGACGCCATGATATATCGCGGTTTTTTTAAATGTCCAATTTTGTAAATATCATTCAAGAGTAAACTTGAATAAATCAATTCCCATTGTAAACAATGCCGTAAACCAGAGGGTCTGAGACATATTGCCGTGTCAAAGAGGCCAATGATCTCTGTGTAAATTGATGCGATAAATGAGGAATGGTTGCAATGTATTAAGATTCCATCAGAAGATGTATGCCTTCACTTTACACTTCAATAATTCTTAAAGGAAAGGTACAACATTGTTAAATATACCAGATCGTCAATGTAACGAATTATTAAAGTGACGATCAGAGCAGTCGTTCAACAGGGCATGGAATCGGTGTCCTAGTTTAAGATGAACACAGTGATTGAAAATTACTGGCTCATTTATGCAGCAGCAACGGTAATATGACCTTATCATGTGGGATATTATTTTCAGTCACTGTCTAAGACTAGCATTCCGATTCCATGCCCTGTTGATTGTGATGATATTGTCTCTTTACGAAAACATTATTCTTGAAAGCATTGTTATGAGTATACATTGAGTAAGTTTTTTTTTTTTAGTTTGTGAGTATTATTTTCAGAGTCTAAAGCTCTGATTCCATGCCCTGTTGGTCGTGAGTATATTGTCCCTTTAATTATTAAAAACTAAAAACTGACTTGGGGGTCAAGTTGCCTTGGGGGTCAAGGCATCATGTAAGGCTTTCATCTAAGAGAAAACAGAAATTGTCTAATTAAACATAAAACAGATAAAAAGGTTTTCGCGGTTTTCTGAAACAACGTGAGGACCTATCGTGATGAAAACTTATTGGCAATTATTTCACTTTTCTTAAAAAGTGCAGTGCCTAAGACAAATTTATTCCTATATGGAAGCCTGACACAACTATACACCAAATACGTTTAAAGGGACAATACCGTCACGATCAACATACAGGGCATGGAATCAGAGTTCTAGTTTTAGATTAAAATAATACAAATTTATTCCTATAGGGAAGCTTCATAGTCATACAACTATATACCAAGTACGTTTAAACTTGAACAACATCCGTGAAGATCAACAGGGCGTGGAATCGGAGTGCTAGCTTTAGAATAAAACAATATCCCACATGATGAGGTCATATTAACGTTGCTGCTGCATAAATGAGCCAGTAATTATTAGTCATCTTAAACTAGGACACCGATTCCATGCCCTGTTGAAAGTCTGCTCTGATCATGACAATATGTACCATTAAAATTGGATCATTTGGTTATTTTTTGAATTGCCAGTTGCATACCTTATTTTTAAAGGCCGGTTAATACGAGTGAAATTCGTGACGTCGACATTGAGTCGCTGCCACCCCCCCCCCCCCCCCCCTTGAGAAATTTCTTGCTATGAAGCGCCTGGTAGGCTGTAATCAATAACACATTCGAGCATTAATGTGCAAATTTGGTAAAAACCGATACCGCGGCTAACGTCGTCAATCGGTCGTGAAAAAACTGAACTTCGTCCGAATCCATTTCTACATTAGTTTTTGTCTAAAACGTATGTTATAATGATTGATAACTCAAAAAAATCAATATTATCCGAGTGGGGCTTACTCTTTCCTAAAATTCCACATTAAAATTACAAAATAATATGAGTACATTTTCTAAATTTATCGTGATCAATACAACATAATAAACATTCACAGGTCGGAAACTTTCCATGGCTTTGCCAACATTGGTGTACCTTCTGCCCTTTAATATGCATTCACATTCTTCTGCCATTGCGCTGGGCGCGATCCCTTTCAGACATATTGTCAAACCGCGCGACAGATGTTGAATTGTATTTCCTAACCTAGCAATTAAGCGCTGCTCCCGGTGTCTGGCTTGGCCAAAGAGAACTATGCACCGAGAAACATTATTGGATGGTCCGGTTATCTACCATCGAGATACCTCTTCAGGATTCATCTCCTCATCTGTCTAGGGCAACGTAAAGGCGCCGGGGGAGGGGGGGGGGGGTAGGGGTAAGGGGAAGAGAATTGTCAATTTGCAGCGAAAATAGATGAGGTCGATTGTGATAGGTGCCTGGTAATGTTGCGTTTAAAACTACCCTGGGAACGTAGACCGAATCGAGATACAAAATCAGCATTACTGATTTACTTTTGAAGACGGTCTTCAAAGTAACATGTTTTATAGACAAACAAAGATTGTTATTCTCTCAAAAGGGTTCAAATACTGAACAGGACCTGTCGCCAAAGCAATCTCTTCAAAATAGAACACAAATGAGTTAGGCCTGACATAGAAACTTATTTGTTGAGGTAGGGACGGCGAAGATGTTATATTATTTATTATTATTATTATTATTTTTTTTATATTTTTTTTATAATGGTAGCCTTCTCTGTTAGTGAAATGTGGGTCAAATATTTCGCTGTGGGGACAAATATTTTGTTTCAATTTTGTATTTTAAAAACAAAACAAAAAGTCAAAGGGGTGTAGCCGCCCCCTCTGTCTCCCCTTAGTACGCACCTGCCCAACATTAATTAAACCATAAACCCTTCCCTCGATAATATAATAATCTGCTAAAACTAATATTGGGTATTCCCTTTCATAACCACGAGGAAATAGAAAAGTCCCGTGTATTGTTTCTGCATTGCTTTTAATAATGTGCATGCCTCATTCGGTCTCGGTGCAAAACTTAAGAGTCGTTTGTTTGGGATGAAAACAATAAGGTCTCAGTTCTGTTGTGAAGATCAACGCGACTGAATATCCCTCACATCGTGGAGTGCCCATTATTTGAATAATGGAAAGCCGCCTGAAGGATGTTTATCTCGATCTGTTTTGGATGAAATCTTCCAACGGGGTTTATTGCATGGTCGGGAGGGGGGGGGGTGGGAGCAGGCCCGTAGCCAAGGGGGTGATTTTGCAGGCACCCTTGTGTCCGTTTAAAACAATTAATTGTATTTAGGGGAAAATGTGCCGCACGGCCAAATATTTTAGCCTATTTTTTATCCTTAATTTTTTTTTTTCAAAATTATTTCCGCCGCACTCCCTTGACAAATTTATGGCTATACACCTGAGTGAAGGGGGGATGTTGCCTTGTATTCACATCATGTGATTAATATCCTATCTCAACACTGTTCAGTGTAGTGTATGGAACTCGGTAGTGTTGAGGAATGTTGTATTATTTAGGAGGGGAACTGCATAATAAGGCAGAGGAGCTGGAGAGGAGAAAAGAGAAGGAATATACATATTTAAAGCTAAACTTGGAGCAAAGTTAATGATGGTATCAAACATGTATGTTATTCAGGTATAATTAGGTCTAATCATACCCGTACGTGATAAGGTCATATTACCGTTGCTGCTGCATGAATGAGTCAGTCACTGTGGTCATATTAAACCAGGACACCGATTCCATGCCCTGTTGAAAGTCTGCTCTGATCGTGACGATATTGTCCCTTTAAATGCATGAGAAATACATTCCACGTATGAATAAGAGAAATCTGATTGCATTTTCACTATTTTCTTGTGAAAGACATAAATCAATAAGCTGAAACTTTCACGCGTTGGATTGTATGAACATATCTCTTGGTTCTTATAAAGAATGGATGCTTTTTTATGGCTACAAATATTTTATTCGCTTAAAATAATGAGATAATGACCTTATTAGGTCGAATGATGATGACGATATATGACCTTATTAGGTTGGATGATGATGACGATATATGACCTTATTAGGTTGGATGATGATGACGATATATGACCTTATTAGGTCGAATGATGATGACGATATATGACCTTATGAGGTCGGATGATGATGACGATATATGACCTTATTAGGTTGGATGATGATGACGATATATGACCTTATTAGGTTGGATGATAATGACGATATATGACCTTATTAGGTTGGATGATGACGACGATGTATGAACTTATTAGGTTGGATGATGATGACGATATATGACCTTATTAGGTTGGATGATGATGACGATATATGACCTTATTAGGTTGGATGATGAAGATGATATATGACCTTATTAGGTTGGATGATGATGACGATATATGACCTTATCAGGTTGGATGATGATGACGATATATGACCTTATTAGGTTGGATGATGAAGATGATATATGACCTTATTAGGTTGGATGATGATGACGACATATGACCTTATCAGGTTGGATGATGATGACGATATATGATCTTATTAGGTTGGATGATGGTGACGATATATGACCTTATTAGGTTGGATGATGACGATATATGACCTTATTAGGTCGGATGATGATGACGATATATGACCTTATTAGGTTGGATGATGATGACGATATATGACCTTATTAGGTTGGATGATGATGACGATATATGACCTTATTAGGTTGGATGATGAAGATGATATATGACCTTATTAGGTTGGATGATGATGACGATATATGACCTTATCAGGTTGGATGATGATGACGATATATGACCTTATTAGGTTGGATGATGAAGATGATATATGACCTTATTAGGTTGGATGATGATGACGACATATGACCTTATCAGGTTGGATGATGATGACGATATATGATCTTATTAGGTTGGATGATGGTGACGATATATGACCTTATTAGGTTGGATGATGATGACGGTATATGACCCTATTAGGTCATATATGACGAATGTACATTTTTCTTTCAAACTATTATTTCGTCTTAAGTGATTTCATCTTAGAGAGAAAAAAGTTATGACACCTTTGGGTAAAACAGAAATTTGGACAGGTTAGTTTTATGATATATTTCTTGAGGGTTGAAATTAACGTCTACGTTACCATATACAGAGGTTGTACCTTCCGTTTAACTATCAGATATTACCTCAGCCTTAATGTTCGTGAAGGTGTCCACACACAACCGGATTCTATTTATAAAAAGTACAGCAGACATCGTGCCATCCGGCCATACCTAGAGTATATAGAAATAACATGTTTCACTAGGCTAACATATAATGGATAGGGTTGTGTTAAAGGGAAGGTTAGCTACACCATTTGTAATATTGACGAAACTGCTTCTGAGTTTCTGTCAATGCTGTCATTAAAATACAATATATAAACATAAGTAAACGTTACAAAATAAACTCTAAATTATATTAAGAAATTATGATGAAAAAAGATATAAAAGTTTAAGGTCCAGCAAGGCAATATTTAGGTTTGGGTGAAGCGAGGCTTTTGTTATCTAAAAGACAAACGTAGACAGAAACAAGACAAAGGACAATAATGACAGACAAACAAATATACACAAGGGATTTTGTGTACTTATATCGTCACGACAAGAGCAGTCTTTCAACAGGGCATGGAATCAGTGTCCCAGTTTAAGTTGAACACAGTAAATGAAAATTACTGGCTCATTTATGCAGCAGCAACGGTAATATGACCTTATCATGTGGGATATTATTTTCAGTCACTGTCTAAGACTAGCATTCCGATTCCATGCCCTGTTGAACGTGATGATATTGTATCTTTAAGAAAACATTATTCTTGAACACATTGTTATGAGTATACATTGAGTAAGTGTTTGTTGTTGTTATTGTAGTTTGTGAGTAATATTTGGAAGAGTGCGTGAAGTCTTGATGGGTTTGTTCAGAGCATTCCAGAATGTGACACCGCGTTGGACTAGGCCGTTTTTGAACAATGATGTGAGGTATTTGGAGTATTATGTGGGTGAATATTTGACTTTAGCATAAAATATTAATTAAAACACTGTGGCAATGCATTATTAATAGGCCTATTATTTGAACAAAAATTACCTTAAGTTGAGGAAATAAAGATCAGCAAGTTTTACAAATAGTGGAGTAATATGATCACGGTCCCCAGCATTATAGAGTATGTGAACTAACCACCCCAGATAAGTACTGAATAATTTAAATACGGGAGTTGTATTAATAATATGTGTTAATAATACAGCACTTGGTATAAATAATTTTAAACGATTCATTATTCCTACATTTTTTTCTTTTAATCAAAATGTACATTTAATTCCAACCAACCTATAAAAGGTTTCATATTATAACACTGAGTAAGTCGCTAAGGAGAAGACAGGCAAACAGGAATGTTGTATTCATTCTAACGTGGAATACCCATCTCATAGAATAAAGGTCTAAAAACTATTAAAATTCAACAATAACCAAATGGTCAAATGTTTACGTATTGTAAAACTGATGGTAATATCAATCTTCCATAGAAATGTTGTTTACTGAGGTGCTGCAATTTTTAAGAAACTTTAAACAATTTCCAGTTCAAATTAAGGAAACAATACTCTTTCCTAAATTCAATATAATTCAATATAATCTTAGTGCAATAAGCTGAAATATTTACAGCTTGGTTGTTTCTTATACCGATTCCAAGAGAATAAACAAACTTACAGAAGCAGTTTTGCCAACATTACCAATGCTGTACTTTCCCTTTAATAATGTTGATATAATCAAAAGAACAGACTGTCTGCTTCGATGACCATTTTCAGTCTGATAGTTCTCAGTTCCCCATTGATTTAATAAACCTTCAAAACGATAAAAACAAATTGAAAACAATTCCAATTGACGACAAAAATCATAATGATGTCCCCAGAGGCTGCCCGCAGGCAAATGTCACGGAAGGGACAGCTGTCTACCTACGATAAAGAGAGCATGTTCCAATTCGAAGCGGCGAAAGATTTCTCTGCAAAGGGCTTGCCTTTATGATACAGGCATATGCAGTTTGTGAATGCTGGGGATTTTACAAAAACAAACCTCATAATACACAAGTTTAGCCTGTCAAGGAATCAACACAAATTAATAGGTTTCGAAGCATGTCCATGACAGTTGTTAACTTGTTACTATGTAAGTCAAGCGATTGGGTTTTATGCAGGTGGTATGACCATCTATGCTATAGTATGACCGAATTTCCAGCATTGCTAAAAGTAGATGGGCCTATAAGTCTTTCGGATACACCATGTACATTGGCGGATCCAGGGGGGGGGGGCTAAGGGGGCTGTAGCCCCCCTAAAGTCGTTTTTAAAAAATATTTTAAAAAAGGAGAGAAAAAGAGAGAGAGGGGGAGGGGAGGGGAGAACGCACCACCATTCCCTCACTGTGCTTTGTTTTTCTCTCCCTTTGATTATTTCATTGTAATTTTTTTGTAATACTGAAAAATAATTATTTTTGATTCGCAGCCCCCCCTAAAAATGTTCTGGATCCGCCCATGATGTAATGATCTCTTCTTGGAATAAGTGATGGCTCTGAGAAGAGCCGGTTGGTTTGTTCTCAACGTTTCGACTAGTCTCCTCCTGCCATGACGGCTAGAGATCATTACATGGTGTCACCCGAAAGAACTCAATTATATCTATCTCCACCATGCAAAGCCTCAAAGCCTACATAACTGCTATCGTTATCTGAGTGTACTTTACGGGTGGCTATCTCGGAATATCTTGAGTGAAGCGAGCACAGAGTGTAAGTAAAGTGTCGTGGGGTTCAAAGTCCTTTTTGAAGGTATTCAGAGCACAACTAATGGCGAAACAGCATTTTATTCACATTCCTTGTATAGGCTACATAACAAAATAAAAGAATTAGCTGTTTGCTTACCAATGCAAAGGGAGTACTGAGTACAAATGCAAAAATGGTAGCTAAACTGCAGAAACTGGAGCGTTAAAACTACACCAGTGGTCAGTGGCGTAAATATAGACAGTGCAGGCAGTGCGGCTGCACTGGGGCCCATGGGGTGGTAGGGCCCGTAGAGAGAGCAGGCCATTCGACATTGTGTTGCAGAGAACAGGCCCCTGCACGCACTTCGAATCGCCACCTTGGAAGTACGTCTGTTCATTTCGGAGTTAGGTCGCCGCCGAGCGCCTGTTTCATTGTGGGTAAAGCCGCTGCGGGTGCAAACCAAACCATGCCTTTCATATAGTTGGTTGATTAGTTGACTTGTTGACTTGATTGACCGTCTGTTTACGTTAGCGTGTCAGAGCGCTATCCATGGTTCTGATAGCGCAATAGCCTAAGTAACTAATTCGACTGTAAAATCCAACACATTGTTGGTAAAATATATAGGCCTACGCTTTGATGTGTGTGTGTGTGTGTGTGTGTGTGTGTGTGTGTGTGTGCTTCATAACTAGTAACTAGCGTGCACTTGGGCCCGTCGTAACTACGCTACGCCACTGCCAGTGCCAGTGGTGTTTATATTGGGCAACCCAACATGAACACCATGGAAGAATAAAGTTGACACCATTGGTGTTTTTTAACACTCTAGTTTTTGCAGGGAAGTGGCCTTAAACTCAGACCCTCACAGGTTCTATCTCGAAGGCAAAGTGAATAGTTTAGTTACAGACAATCATACGCTCCGCGCAGTTACACTAAAGGATAAAGTCTAACCTATATGATAATTTATACTCGGTGTTAATTGACAGACCCATTCATTTCCAAGTGTAGAGCAGCAGGCAAATTTGTCATGAGGAAAAAAACTTCAAAACTCAAAACTTCACTTAGCGATGGGTGGGTGAAATTATATTTATGGAAATATAAACCGAAGAGCTTCATCAGTACGAATATGGTGATGAAACGAAATAATCTGAAATCAATATTATGATTTGAAAGGAAGGTATTATTGCATTGCCAATGTTGGCAAGACTACGTCTGCGAGTATGCTTACTCTAGTTGAATCAAGATATATATTGAAGGGAAGGTACAACATCGGTAATGTTGGCAAAACTGCTTCTATGAGTGTGCTTACTCTCTTTGAATCAAGATATACATTGAAGGGAAGGTACAGCATTGGTAATGTTGGCAAAACTGCTTCTATGAGTATGCTTACTCTCTTTGAATCAAGATATACATTGCAGGGAAGGTACAACATTGGTAATGTTGGCAAAACTGCTTCTATGAGTATGCTTACTCTCTTTGAATCAAGATAAATATTGAAGGGAAAGTACAACATCGGTAATGTTGGCAAAACTGCTTCTATGAGTATGCTTACTCTCTTTGAATCAAGATATACATTGGAGGGAAGGTACAGCATTGGTAATGTTGGCAAAACTGCTTGGCAATAATTTAACCTTTCTTTATAAATGCCAGCGCTTCATATTTAGAGCCTCAGTCGGCAAAGTAGACCACCAAATTAAAACATTGAAGCAGGCATGGGGGAAATTTCTCACACCTACCGCCCCCTTCGTTTGGCGATTTTCGTCAGGATTTTGTTTTCCACACTTACCAAAATGTAAACATTTTCACGCCTACCCCTCTTTAAATGTATCACTCCTACCAATTCCCCCTCGTCAAGCGACTTTGAAGGTGTTCCATTTTTGTCCGCACCTAAAAGTCATTTAGCAAATTAGCTCCCACCCCCTCCAAGACTATGCCGTCTCTATATTCGGTCATATTTACACAGTCGGGTTTTTAGGTTAAAATTTGACCTTTTGGTTATATATCGATTACGAAGTCTATACCTTATCTTTAAGTGCACTTATTTGTTAGAACCCTCCCCCCCCAAAAAAGAAAAAAAAAAAAAAAAAAGTATCATGCATTACGGTAAGAGGGCGTCTGAGGGTCGGCGTAGTTTAAGCCTTCGTTCTGCAGCGATCCAAGATAAGAAACACTTTAGGCCTTCGGGGAACAATCATTAGTAAAATGGATCATAAGTACCCGTCGGCCTTCCATGCATCACATTACCAGGGTCTTCACTCTTTTATGGTGTTCTAAAAAGGACACAGGCACATTGCAAGAAGAGTGTTCACGCGTCGCACTAGAAGTGTGTAAGCGTCGCACTAGAAGTGTTTAAGTGTCACACTAGAAGTGTTTTTGTCTCGTATGAAGAGCCGTATGTGACTAAATTTCTACTTATTAATACATAAGACTAAACTAAAAATAGCCAAACCATACATTTAATGGCAAAGCCATATTTTTACCGTACGAGCGCTCTACCAACTGAGCTAACCAGCCCCTATATATATATAAACCTGTGAAAGTTTCAGCTCAGTACGTCTTTAACTATAAATTAATAAAAGTGCACTCAGACATTTCGATCGGCGAACACAAACGTCGTATTATAACGTGGAATTTTAGTACATCAGTTCACCACCAAACGTCAGACGTGCTTTCTTAGCCACCATTTGGAAATTTGGTCTGGTTCCAATAACTGCGTATACATGTATCACGTGGTTGGCAAAAGAAAAAAAAGTTTGCAAAAAAAAATAAAAATAAATAAATAAATAAAATAAACTCCCGTCACTGCACCGATTCTGAAGCCGACCTATGACCAGAAAACGAGGACTTTTTGGCCTTATAGATAGAATGTAAGCTACAAAAGGCCAACCAGAGACACCGTATTAATTTCAATAGACAGTAATAGACCGATCATGTTTTTGAAGTCTGAGGACCTTCAAGTTTCGATGAGGATAAAGATGTAACATCAGATAAAATCCCAACCTTTGGTGAAAAATTCATCCGTATAAGGCGTTTGGGTTGATTCAAAAGGCTTCGCTGAGCTTAGCGCAATGAGAAACCATACAAAATGAAAGTACATTTATTAAAAGGAATTGAACAACAAACGTAGACGAAAGGCTACTTGGGATAAGAAGATTTAGCATGGAACAAGAGAATCACAAGCATTTGACGTCGGAACGTCAACTCTGGACAGAGTGAAGGCTGGGCGGTTGGATCATTGTTGTAATGTGCTTACACGGTGTCTTACAGCAATCAAGACAATTAGGACATGCGTGATTGTTTAACACCACGATGTGAAATCTGCGACTGGAGGCGGTGACATAATTAACAAACAGGATTCCTAAAACAACCCTTTTCCGTAAGCACATTATTTAAATTCAGTCGATCACCAAATCCCATCTGCAAATATTCCAGCTCTGCGCAGGTTTAATCTCAGTTGAGACAATTTCCTACGGATGATATCCCAACCTTTTTATTTTTTTAAATTAATTAATTTTTTTTTAAAAGATAAAGCCATATTTGTATAAGGCAACATGAACGGATGTTTTGTACCAGCGAGTCAGTTGGAACAAAACAAAAATGTGCCGAAACATTTGTCAACACATTTTAAAGAGAGCTCCAGAAGGCTAACACATCAACACATGCTGGTTGATTTCGAACAGATTTAATTTATCAAGTACAATGCAGGTTTCATATTTCCAATTAGACTTTTGACCATCTTCCAGTAAGGTTAATCTGTAAAATCTCGAGAGGTTGCGCAGCGAATGTACCGATAAAGAAAATCCCTTTTAGGCAGTGGGCCTTGTGAATTTATCGTGTCGGTTAATAACCCAGGAAAGAGGTGGAGCTCCAACCACCATTACACTATTGAGAAAAATAAAACTTAACTACCATGACTTTTCACAAGATAGATACGTTCGCATTATTTCACAATATTATAAAGAACGTCTCAACATTTTTAATATTCTTTTGTAAAATACCCGCTCACCCATTAAAACGGCTTTTCTGATTGGCTAGCAATCAGAAAAGCCGTAAATTTAACATTAACCATGTTATTCCGTATTGACCAATGAGAAGCGTTGTACTATCGACATTACGATATCACAAAATGGCCGACTCGTCTACGGACGAAGTTTTATCGAGCGACGAAGAATTTTGCCAGAAACGTTGTTATATGTGTATTTTTCCTGCAAAAAAATCCACTGTAGTGAAATGTAACAGTAAGACATGGGCTCGTTTCATAGAGTTTGTACTTCAATGGCAGAATTTAGAAGGCCATCAGGCCGAAATCGCAGAAGATTTCGTCCATGCACACGCTGCAGAATTCGACAGATATGGGGACAGTGTTGTATCTACGATGCCAATTCCAAGCAACGCTGGATTTCACCGTATTTGCTACACGAGATTTACCGACAAACAACATGTTTTGCGAGTGAACAAACGTATGACCAAGAACAGAGAAATGCTTACAACTAGCTTCGCTAGTACAGGTGTGTTTACTTTCATTTATTTTCTGTGTTAGGCCTAAGTAATTCTCATGGCAATGATGGGTAACGACGTAGACTGGGCCAGGGCGCTGAAATCCGTCATGATCGTTGATCAATTAAATAAATCGCATTTAATTATGCTAAAGGTCCCCCATGCCAATTTTTTTCTTAAAGCCAACACTCAATATTTATATCTGATCAATTGCATGAATATGATAAATGACATTAATGTGTGATTTATATTCATGGTAATTGTGCTTAAAAATGCTTCGCCGTTAAAGGTCCCCCATGTAATTTTTTCTCTTAAAACCGACACTCAATATTTATATCTGATCAATTGCATGAATATGATAAATGACATTAATGTTTGATTTATATTCATGGTAATTGTGCTTAAAAATGCTTTGCCGTTAAAGGTCCCCCATGTCATTTTTTGTTCTTAAAACCGACACTCAATATTTATATCTGATCAATTGCATGAATATGATAAATGACATTAATGTTTGATTTATATTCATGGTAATTGTGCTTAAAAATGCTTCTCAGATTAAAGGTCCCCCATGTCATTTATTTTCTTAAAAACGATACTCAATATTTATATCTGATCAATTGCATGAATATGATAAATGACAGTAGTGTTTGATATTCATGGTAATTGTGCTTAAAAATGCTTCGCCGCTTAAGGTCCCCCGATCGATTTTAATTTAATACGAGATAAATAACTGAATCAATTCCTTGTATATAGTTGTGATATTTAAAAAAAAAAGCTTTGCGCGCTAAGGATCAATTTGTTTTCAAAATATGATAGTACAGTAATCATTTTAGGAATTTGACATCACTCTCTGCAAGTTATTATTTTGTTATCACTTTGAATTATTTCAAAATTGAAATTTTTTGTTCTGGTTTGTGTATTTGCAGCTTCAGCTGACAATGGCATCAACATGGACAGTCAGGACAAGCCAGAAGAAAGACCGGTCAAGAACAGACGTGCTCTGCGTTCAAGTATAGCGTTGAAAGGGAAAGCCAGATCTAAGCACGTATTACCAGAAATATGTGTGATATGCCAAAGAGAACGATACATTTTAGAGGCTCATACTCGTAAGAGGAAGAAAGAGAGACTTGCCACTTGCTCAACCATTGATGCCAACAACTTGAAGCAAGCAGCAAAGGATAGTAACAACACAGCTCTTCTACTTCAAATTGAGGGCAAGGATTGTGTGGCTATCGAAGTTAAGTATCACGCTCGATGCTATAAAGAATACACCAGGTATTTAACTAAACAGACACCAGCCGAGACAGTAGATCACCGATATTCTGAGGCATATAATATATTCTGTGCTACAGTGAAGTCAGTCATCATTGACCAGAAAGAGATATATAGGCTTACAAGACTGAAAAGAATGTTCATTGATCAGATTAAGATCAGCCACGGGATAGATGCTACCACCTACAAGACAGGAAACCTGAAAATTCGCCTACAGAAAACATTTCCACAGCTCTGTTTCCATACACCTCGCATGCGTTCTCAAGGAGATCTTGTCTATGTCAATGACATTGCCACAGAAACATTGTTAGTAGAAAAAAGTCAGCCAAGATGCTATCCATGATGACACCACCAGTGTTGGCACCTGAAAGACCTGAATCATTAAATGGTGTAAACAATATCAACTCATATATTTCTAGATTTTGAGATTTATATAGGACTTTACACCTAATGTTACAATACTAATAACGATCATTAGCGAGTCAGTGTGACATAAAACCAACTTTGATTTTTGCATGCAGCAACTGGTTTTGTGATGTCCATTCATCTATAAAACATTAAATTTGGTTGTGTTAATTGTTATATGTATAACTCATTTAAAGATTGTAGTCATTTGATTGGTTAAATGATGCATTATTTATCCTATTTTTAGGCTCAGAAAAATACTATTGCACTCAGGTGAGTGTATTTACATTTTCCATTGCACTGTGCAATCCCAGAGTACTTAGTGCACTTATTCACCCATTCATGCATAGCAGTATCAGGGCTTGAATGAGACTGTATATTCTATGGGCACAATGTGTATAACACAGCGACACACAGGTTGACCAATTACAGACAGGGGTTCTGTTTCTAAAACTAATGCATGCTAAATATTTATAATGTCTTTTTCCTGGTTAATATAATTTATATAATTTATTTATATAATTAATTGAGTTGAAGAAAAGTATATGAGTTATATAACACAATATATTGAATGTTTTTATTCGTACAATGGAACAAAAATTTTCATTTAAATGGAAAGTCTGTATCTCACCTTATGATACTATTCTTACCATTGTACTCATAAATATTCAATATTTGTGTAGCAACACAAATGGAAAAATACCACATAACAATAAAATAGTTTCTATTAGCCTTTATTAGGCTTTTAATCAATCATCAAATATGTTAATATTCTACACATTTGGATGTATGGGATGTGTATGAGGGTTACGGAAGTACATATTATTCTAGATAGTATTCTAGAGCTTGTTTTGGAAAAAGCCTCTTTAAAATATATCAGCTTGACTTGTTTAATTATTATGAGGAAGAAAGTTGTTGATAACTTCATAATGATAAGAATCCTACTATTTGTCAATGTCATCAGTGCGATCACCATGAGACCTACCCGGTTAGACTTTTGCGCTGCACACATTGGGTTTTCACTTAAAATTAAGGCATAAACACCTCGAATTTTATTTTAAAAAACACCAACTGCACGTTATATATAATATTATTTATATTATAGAAAACTATTTAATTGATTATTGTTTTTTTTAAATTTTTGTTTTGTTTTGTGTAGTTGTTTCATCTGAGTCAATAAACATTGTTTTCAGAATGAAATTCAAACTGAAATATTAATGTCTTTGTTATTAGTAACCATGTAAAAGCGTTTTTACATTATAACGTACAGTTGATGTAAATGGATACTTTAGGGCAGCGGTTCTCGTTAATGTGCAACATTTGCGAATGTGAACAAAAATATGTTGCTGTGAAGGGTATTGGGCCCCATTTTATCAACTTTTCACCCCCACCCCTGATGGTGGTCATTGGACTTAAAAACTAAAGGGATATTAACCTCACGGGCAATCTACCCAGAAAATTTACCGACGTACCTATACGGATTGAAAGAGTGGGACTTTCCCCCGGTTCCTTCCCTTTTGGGAAGGGGGAGGGGAGAGGGTCTCAACGCATACACGAGGAAAAAGAGGCAAGACCAAACATAAAACATGAAATGTTCTTCTTGTGTGTAATCTTAATTAGTGGTTATGAAACAAACGGCAAATGAAACCTGACTTCTGTTTTTGGACCCTTCGCGAACACATGATGATGGCGTGTTGACTTGAAACCATCGATGAAATGCAGTGAGCTGTCACAAGCGCTGTTGTAACTCTTCAGTTGTAGTTTTCTTTGCAGCTCTCTCCTAAGACTTCTCACTCATTAAAATGAATCGCACAAATATGTTATGTTACTATGGGCCAGTGTCGAAACTATGGGGTGGGGTGGGGTCACAACAGGGGTGGATCCATGGAGTGTCTCGAAAAAGGGGGCGGGGCACGGCAAATAGGGGAGCACACTGACAAAAAAAAACGTACGTTAAATGTACATGCACGGCGATAAAAAGAATGACATATGCACCCCCTACCCCATGGATCTAATAATCTTCCCTATAATGGGCAAGTTGCTAAAATGCATCAACTAAACTGTCTGGTAGATCAAGAATGGCATCCAATGAGCCATGTTACAAGAACAGACACAGGCCTATGTATCTTTCAAATGCTGCATTTAAAGGAAACGGACAATATTTTGTTTTAATTTGGTGACGTACAGTCATTACAACCCTCTGGTTTTATATAATAATAATAATAATAATAATAATAATAATAATAATAATAATAATAATAATAATAATAATAATAATAATAATAATAATAATAATAATAATAATAATAATAATAATAATAATAATAATAATAATAATAATAACTAGAAATTCAGAGTTTGTGAACAAACTCAAGGTGTTCGGAAGTGACGGTAATTGATGTCCTCATCAATTGGGATCATTGTTAAAATGTGACTTAAGATTGTTTTCAAAAGTAAGTTGCCTTACTCATTTCAAAGAAATAGCTTTTCGGTATTGGCTTTTTCAACAGCCCTTTCCATTCGTACAAAAATGACACTGCAGTATTAAGTTAATACGATCTATGGTTTTAGAAATATTGTAGCGCATCCGTTATTGGCTTAAACGCCCAACCACACATCTATAAAATATATTTTATCCTGCAAGAGCGTTAGCCTGTGACACCGCAAACGTCCCCGTGAAGACCGCCAGCTGTTTTCCAGTAGATAACGATCTCAGTCTCTGCGGTTTGTAAACAATGGGCCCCAGAACCACGAGTGTCTGGTGTGTGTTAAGTCAATGGGATTTTGGCCCAGAAAAGGAATTTTGAAGAAAAAAAACAAATCAAAACGTTGACCTTCCGGTACGACCGGAAGGAAATGTCAGACGATTTTGACGTTAACTTTTCAAATGTTGCCTATGCCTTGATCTATCAGATCCCAGATTATGAACATCATAGCTTTAGTATATTTTGATATACAGTCGATAGCAAATGGTCATTTTTAAAACTTAAATGGCTTGTAATTTGATACCTGATGACGTTACGTAACAACTTCTAGATTCATCTACATGATAAGGTCTTTATATGTGTGAAGTTTCAAGGTTGTGTGAAATTGTTAACTTGCACTTTCGATGTAGAGAAGAGTTAAGGAGAAGAAGAAGAAGGAGAAGTAAAAAAAAACAAAAAAACGGAACAATAACAATAGTTGTTCGGCTGAAAAGCCGAACACCTAATAATAATAATGTGTGGACTTATATAGCGCACGTATCCACCAACTGAGTGGTGCTCAAGGCGCATATTATTACCCCTGCTCATAAGGCTCATAAGGCTCATAAATCATTCCTGAAACCATCTCAGCTCCCTGGGGAGTATACAGCTCAATTGCTGCCATTACAGCGCATATAGGGCTAATCAACCAACTCTGCCCTCACAGGTACCCATTTAATTAACCCCTGGGTGTGGAGATAAGCAATTATGGTTAAGTGTCTTGCTCAAGGACACAAGTGTCACGGCCGGGATATCATAAAATTAACTTATCAAATTATCATCACAATGGTTGCTCACGTTTTTCAGAAAACACCGAAATACTGTGACATGTTTTGTTCTGTTTGCTCTTTTCAAAATATAAAAGCACTCCAGACAAAATAATTTATCAGGATAATTTATATGTGTATCAACTCATTTTCATTAAGTTTTTAATATACTACTCAAAACAATTTAGGGAACACCGGATTTTTAACATCAAATAGGTTTGAAATGTTCCATGAACCGGGATTTTCATTTGCAACCCCCCTCTCTCTTTCAGTAGTCACGTCATGAAATGTGTAATCATTACATGCATCCTTTATCATCTGTTTCATTGTGCAGTTGTTTTCTCATCAATTCTGTGAAACATTGTGTTTATCTGAAATAAATGATCTTGCTTTAACTGAGATTATTCCGGTGTTCCCTAAATTGTTTTGAGTAGTATATAATAATTTGTTAATTTGTTAATTACCAATGTTGTACTTTCCCTTTAAAGCCAGTGTATATTTTAGGTTAAATGTCTGTAAATACATCCATACTATATATGAATCAAGATATATGTATTTAAACTAAAAACCTGTGTAAGTTTAAGCTTATTTGTACTCATTCCAACGTGGAATTTCTGTCTTCAACTTTTACGCCACCACAGAAATATTTCAAAGGATGTAAAAACTGTGTTCGTTTATGTTTTTAAGAATACTGACAGTGCATAGTGTCATTAACTGTCTCAAATCTGCAGCAATATTTAAATTTTCGCCACAGCAGGAGGTGTTTCAAGTATTATGTTGAGTTCCAACAGAGTCCCAGGTATACTACTGAATGTACATCCCATGGTACGGAACAAAATGAAGTTTATTGGTGATTTGCCTTTCGGCTGTAATCATAGAGCCTTATTGCCTAGCTCAAATGAAATTACAGGCCGCACGAGGGCTCCATGTATTTATTCGCCGGGGGGTCTAGGTTACAAGGAACTACATGGCGTGTCGACCCAAAAGTGTAAAAATAAAACACTATATTTGTGCAAATACACGATTTTGTTGTTTTCGTTAATGAAAACATCATGTCTCTAATGTTGACTTCACGTTATGTTGACTTCACGTTCTGTTGACATGCACGTAGTTAGCATAATGCAAGCTGTTGCAAGGCGTGGAGAAATAACACTGTAAAAATAAAACACATTATTTGTGTAAATATAGAACATTTTGATGTTTTTGTTAATGAAAACAACATATATAATATTGACTATGCGTTCTGGAAGCATGCACATATAGTAAGCATTATGTAAGCCATTGCAAGGCGTGTATAAATAAAGCACATTATTTGTGTAAATAGAAGATTTTGATGTTTTCGTTAGTGAAAACAACATATGGCTATGTTGACTATATTGACATGAGCGTATAGATTGCTAATTATGCAAACCAGTACTACTGCGCTGAATGTTATACCGGTACTGCGGGACTATGTTTTCGTAAGCCCTATGCATTTCTTTGGCCAATAACAATTATATGATACTGGGGTACTATTATTAGAATCATGCCGTGCACAAAAGATCAGCATGTGTCCTCCGGAACTTGCAATGTTGATATACCATGCTCCACAGGGGAAATCCTCTGTACTCAGTAAGATCATAATGGGTGTGTTAATGACGAGAAGGAACATACGGGAACATACTTGGAACGACATGAGCCACGGAAATATTTGAAGAATTTCCTTGAATGAAGAGAACATACTATTGAAATCCAGGTTTTATTTACTTGGAAATTAGGGCTACGGGTTAATCGAATTGGCAATTTGAAATTCAAGAGATTGAACAATATTATTTGACGAACGTTCATTTCACCCTCTGGTTTTCAGCAAATAAATCATACAGCTATCCTGTCAAAGTTTCACCACAATAGGTGCTCACATTACAAAGAAAACGACAAAAAAAGAGCCATGTTTTTTTCTGATTTTGTTTTGCTTTAAATTTGACATAAGAATTCCTGTTTTCTCCAAGATAAATAAATACACTTCAGATTGAATGATTGCTCACAATGACTGACATTTTTACCTCATATACACCAAGTAAGCTTTAGATTAAAAGTCATTCATTTGATAATCTGGTTTATGTTGTATGTTCTAAGGCTGTGCATGTTCGGTTATTTCGGGAACCGGATACCCGAAATTAGAAATTTTCGGATACCCGGGTACCCGTAAACAATTTTTAAAAATACATAAATGTTCCCGAATGTAATAACCCATATGAACACACGTTTCTCTTGTTTAATTAGAGTCATAATAAATGTGGACTTAACCGTAATAATTTTCCCGTCGCTATATTAAAACAACTCGAAGCATCCCCATTTCCCACACAAACAATGTTAACAAAAATGGGAGACTTCCATTTGTGTGGCTCGTGTTCATTCACAATTTTCAAAAGTCGTAATTACGGGTAATTGGAACCGTAAAATGGAACCGGGTAATGACAGTTTCGGTCGGGTATCCGGGTACCCGGCACAGCCTTAGTATGTTCTCCATAAATAGTCGTGAGATAAGGCCGAGTTATAATTTTAAATCCTTAAAGGGACAGTATTGTCACGATCAACAGGGCATGGAATCGGAGTGCTACTTTTAAATGAATTCGGTGACTGAAAATAATACCCCACGTGATAAGGTCATAATCAACCGTTGCTGCTGCAAAAAAGCCAGTAATTTTCAGTCACTGCGTTCACCTTAAACTAGTACACCGATTCCATGCCCTGTTGAAAGTCTGCTCTGATCGTGAACGATATTGTCCCTTTAAGTCCGACTTAGAAATGACAATACAGTGTCCTAAACTAACTTTTGAAAACAACACGAATTAGACATATAAGGAATTGTTAATTGTAATGTTTGTTAATGCATTTATACTTTATAAGAAACAAGAGAAACCAATTCAGCTGTGTAAGTATCAGGTTATTTTGATGTGTCGTTATTAATGAGAACATGGTAAGAATATGACTTAAAGGTTCGAATGGTGGAAAGTGATAAATAGAGTAAATCTGTTGTAGCACTATGTAATAATCTCTCTTGAATTGTGTGGTTCTGAGAGTTATACACAGGTTCTTCTCAGAACCACACTATACTCAAGAGAGTTTATAACATGGTGTTACCGCAAACCTACGCTATTTATGGTGAGAATGCATTAAGATTATTCGTATTCGTAGGCCAGCGACCCATTTCAGATTTGAACATGTATGTAATCTCTAAAAAATATTATAACATATCAGAAGAAACTGAGGATGACTGGCACCATTACCAGTTTAAAACTAAGTAGGTTTTAAGATAATAATATCTAAGTTTTTTCGGGTTATTGCCAATTGTGTACACCGCTTTAATTTAACAAATAATGTTATGCCCTGATGATATTCAAAATCAGTTTCTTATTTAAAGGATACGTGTTCATTTTGTTGCCACTGAAAAGCATCGATGTTTTTTTATCTACACTTTAGCATGTATATATATATAACCATTTATATATGCACGCTGTAAGCTACTGTTCGCGTGATAAACGACATCAGAAAAAAACGCGCCAAATATTTCAGCGGTCATTTTGGTCAGCCCCGGGAGCAGACGATATCATCATGCAACCGGTGAAAGATTGCAGCTACTTTGGCTGACAATAGAACCGACTGAATCTTGATTGCAATTCCCCCGGCCTTCGCCTTTCACTCTCGTACCTTTTTAGCAGCCAGGGTTATTTTTAGCTCGTAATAAATTCGCTCATTAGCGATGCATGGATATAATGCGCAGCTCGTCGCCGTCTTTATAATAGTCATAGTACGACACATGCAGGGCACTTCCTCCTCAGCGGCTCAGCAAACTCTCGATCGACCGTAAGTGATCTGAGCGAGCGAATTGTCCCGCCCACTGCGAGACAAGGCAGCCAACCAGGCGTTGTGCCGCGAGCAAGCCACGCTCACAACAGTATCGTGTATAGTAAAATAGAACCTGGGAGTGTGTATACCGGCATTCGAGCTTTATATTCCCAAGATGTGACCGCGTCCCTGGTGGACGCTGCAGGGGCTGAGACGGTGAGGAACACGGCGTGCAACCAACCATGTGCCGCAATTTATCCTGCAAAATGTTCTCTATCTGAATCATGATTTCATTCTTCCAGATGCTCAAGACAACTTAAGAGTATAACACAGGGACCATGGCACAAGACGTTATTGTAAACGACTCTGTACCTTTATATGTTGAACTAAGTGCTGGTGGACTGAGCACCAACACGACCGATTTGACGATGACATTGGCTTGCGGCAGTGGCATAGCACGAAACGATGCCATCGTCCTGCAAATTGACCCGAAGACAGAGGGCTACACGACCGTCGTTATCTCCCTGTCATTTTTGGTGGCTTTTCTGAGTTTTGGTACGGTGTTGTCCAACGCGCTGGTCATCCATGTCATACGGGCTGACCGCACGCTTCACACGGTGAGTAACTGTTTTGCCATGAGCTTGGCCGCGGCCGATCTTCTGGTGGGGTTACTTGTAGTACCATTCTATGCACTCGACGTCCACGTGTCAGAACAATGGCATGAGCACATTCCGGCACACAACATTTGGGTAACTATAGACTTCCTGTTAACCTCATGCAGCATTCTCAACCTCGTACTCCTCAACCTTGATCGCTTCTGGTCCATCACCTCACCTATGAAGTACATGCGACAACGGACTAAACGGCGTGCGCTGATCCTAATCATCCTGGTCTGGGGGTTGTCAATCCTATTGACCATCGTACCTGCAACTATATGGCCCTACGCATTTAAAGGTGTGTTAGTGCCCACTAAAAGCCACTTTGTATGTTTTGGTTCGAGTGCCTGGTTCATGGCTGCCAGTGCAGTATGCATATACTTCATTCCGCTAACCCTACTCTGTGCAATATATTCACGTATATTCAGAGCGATACACCGACGACACAAGATGAACTTGGGTCGATCCAGCATCGCCAGTAATATGTCAAATCGCTTCGGGGGATCTAAACGCGGGAGTGATGTAAACCAACAAGGCTTCATTAGCGAGCAAGAATTGCAGCGACTCAGAAATATATACGAGAAAGCACTGTGTAGGGAACGGGGAGAGAGACACCTAACGGCAATGGTAAGAAAGAAAAAAGGTTACAGCCCCGGCGTACACCTCAAACGCTATGAAAGTATCGACGAGGAAAAGGAAGGCATCGACGAATCGTGCGAGAATGATCCTTTCAATTCAGATATCAGCGAAGACCAGAACACCTTCAGTAAATCACACAAAACTACGGTAGGAGTTAACAACATCGTGAATAAATTACACGTTACGCAGTCTGTGGATGATATTTTGAGCCATCAAAGCAGAACTCCCGCCAACACTTACGAAACTCTAAGCGCGCTGCCCAAAATCAAAGTGCCGCGCATTTTAGCTGGGATGGAGGCGAGTATGGACGTGATTCGCGAACGGGACGGCAGCTGGTGCAGCTCCAAATCCAACAAATCGATTGCCAGCGAAGATAAAAGGGGCGCAGATAATGTCTCAAATCACTCTCAGGAGATTGCAAATGCCCTGTCCGCAGGGAGGAAGAACAGTTCTCCTACCAGTGCCCTGTACGCAAGGAGGAAGAGCAGTTCTCCCACCGGCGGGCTACTGAGTTCACCCAAAGACAGAAGCCCCACTGGATCGAACCACATTAGCGTCGGCGTGACGGAGAATATTGCGTCAAACTTCTTGCAAGTGTTGTCACCTGACTTGCCACTTGATATACAAAAGCGATGGAGCTCGCCTCCTATTTGTGTCGAGGACCCAGGCTCGGAGCCAGATGATACCGACCAGATTCCGGACAATGCGATCGCAGCTGAGGAAAACGACGACGACGATGACGAGTCAGTAACGGCTTCAACAACGACCATCAAAAGAAAACGAGCTGACCCAGGGGAGGGCGCACTTGCGCGGCTACGGGCGAACTCCAGTGAGATGATACGACGTGCGTCACCTCGCCTTTCGCGCAAGGAGGAGGGTGACACCGAAAGTTTGTTGAACACAGAGAGGAAGACATCACTCGGGAATAACTCCTTCTACCGGGACAGCTTCCAGAGCAACCGCTTACTGACCCAAAAGCGACAAAACCCACGGACCTCCTTCTCCCTCGATCATATCACAGGGACACGTAACGACAGTGGCTACGCAAGCGACTGTGGCTTCCGTCAGCCCGGTAGCGTAGGAGTGGCCGCGATCAAAAAGGAACGCAGGGCGTCCCTTTCCTTTCCCATAGACAGCGCCACCATGGGGGCTCTGACGTCCAGGGTGAGAACGTCAGTGAGCAATTCGTTCAGCGCCATAAGTGGACGCGGTACAAAAGCGCTGACACTACTTAAGAAACAAGACAAGGCAGCCAAACAGCTGGGATTCATCCTTGCCTGTCTGCTGGCTTGCTGGACACCTTACTTCCTCCAAGTTCTCATTTATGCCTTCTGTTCAGACTGTGGTGACGTCACAGCTATGACAATCGCCGTCTTTCTCGGTTACACACATTCATTGTGTAACCCACTCCTCTTCACCTTGTTCAACCCGAGGTTCCAACGCGCTTGTAAACGAATACTGTTCCCGTGTCGTTCACGGGAGGAGAACCCCCGGGGATGCCCAGTTGTTCCACCATCCATGATCTGAACAAAATACTTAAGATATCTTAATTTGTAATTTATTCTGTCGTGTGTTGTAGATGGAATGGTTATCATTTTTATAAGTAGATGTGACCTCATATTTTGGAAGAAAGGAAAAAACATTGGTATTGTCGGCAAAACTTTGAGTATGCTTACTTTTCGAACCAAGATAATATACCAAAAACCACACTTAAAGGAAACCCGTCTGTGAACTTTTACAAAACGTGCAGAATTATTTTTTCGTTATTTTCTCTCTGAAATAAGAACACCTAATTGTTGAGAATATTCGTTCAAGATAATAGACCCTTTCCATGAAATATGCTAATTACATTCGCGCATGAGCTCAAACACCACTGGTTGGCAAACTCAAAATCGGGATTGTCATTCAACGCTCAGCGCGCTATATAGCGCCTAGTAGCGCACGCTAAATCCAGTCAATATAATGGAGATCAATGGCTAAAGTGCAAGCTTATAGCGCTATAGGCGTTGCGCCGCGTGATGATCATGCTTTGAATTTGCCAACCAGTGGGCCTTGAGCGCATGCACGAATGTAATTAGCATATTTCGTGGGAAGGGTATATTGGTGTCTCTACCAGCTTCACATCAATTTAGCTTTCTAATAAAAAATGTTACAGTCGGGTAATAACCAATGTTATTCCTTCGGCTTCAACCACCGGAATTATTTGTGATAAGTATGTTACCAACGTGTGTGTTTTGTTTATAATGTACATTTGTTTATTCAGGAATTAAATTGGTTTCACGGCACGGCCGAGACGTGGGCCTATATAAACACGAACTAGCTTAAACAAAATTGTAAGGGTATTTTATTAAAATAAACTGAATTATGTTTTTATTTGTTTTGGCTAGGCTTGGGCGATTTGGTTGTTTGTATATGTTGAAACTGTCACATTCTGTACGTGGTAACTGACTGATTTGTTTAAATATGAAAGTATTTATGGAATTTGACAGAACATAAAAATTCCTATTAAAGGGAAGGTACAGCATTGGTAATGTTAGCGACAGTGATTCTTAGAGTATGCTTGCTCTCTTTGAATCAAGATATACATTCAAGAACTACCGAGTAAAAGTTATCACGCCGTGCAGCCGATCACGGAAAAAATAGTGAAAATGCACTGTTTAAATTAATTTTTGCTTCTAAATTCGAAGTGGAAATTATTAAACTTTTCATCAAAAACACACCATCTCCATTGGCGGATCCAGGGGGGGGGGGCTAAGGGGGCTGTAGCCCCCTAAAATCGTAAAAAAAAAAAATAATAATAAAAAAGGAGAGAAAAAGAGAGAGAGAGAGAGAGAGAGAGAGAGAGAGAGAGAGGGGGGAGGGGAGGGGAGAACGCACCCCATTCCCTCACTGTGCTTTATTTTTCTCTCCCTTTGATTATTTCATTGTAATTTTTGTAATACTGAAAAACAATTGTTTTGGATTCTCATCCCCCCCTAAAAAATGTTCTGGATCCGCCCATGATCTCAGACAACATTATTTCTATGGAGGATCATCAAGCTTTACAGTAAATGAGATTTACATTAAATTCCACACTTTGGCTGTCTTTGAATTACCAAAGCTGTACCTTACCTGTAATTACATAATACAGCACATGTTATGCATAGTATAAGTACATGTACGTTCATTGATTTTTGTATGTTACCGGTAAGTTAACATGCTACGCATGAGTAACACACTGAAGCACATTATGATCTGTCTTCCTTTTCTAGGAAAAATACTGATTTTTTGTATTTTATAAATTTGTTAGCTTGATTACTGGACAAAGACAATGACGGACACAATCAACCTGTTGTAAAAACAAAAAGACAAACAGGATGATGAATGGACGAGCTGACAAACAAACGGAAGATAATACGTGAAACGCATTTAGACAAAACGTGAGCATTTTGGACAAAGATGGGACAATCAGACTCGTTATAAACTGCGCATACAGATGATTTATGTGGACGCGCCATTTTCCCCTACGAAATGAAAACAAAACAGACAGACTGAACAAACGGATGAACGAACCAAGACTAGCAAATATAATTAACCTTCTGAAAACGGACAAGCGACAAAATTCAGATTAGAAAAATAATTTCTTAAGCTTCATAACGACTTATAAAGCATTCTTTTTTAGTGTGCGAAATTATTTGTGTACATTGTGACCAAGACGAAATGGTACACATTGACAGGCAACAAACGGAATTATACAGATTAACAGACAGGCAGTAAGACGGACCAAAATACCAACATACAGACGGAGAAACAGACAGATACACACAAACATATCGAAGGCAGAAACGGACAAAAAGAAAGAAAAAGGGACAGACAAACATAAAAAACAACACCGGTAGATGATTTCCATCCGTATTTGGACAATAATTTGTATGTGTGACTCAATCAAACAGACATGGAGAAAATAAAAACACAGTGTTTCCTCAAGACATACACTCACGACGTATGTACCCCATAGCACATGATAATCAGTGTGCAGTTTGATAAAATTTGATAAATTTATACTGCCTACTAGTGATAGCCACGTGTAAAAGGTTACTAAAATAGTAATGTGTTTGTATTATGAGTCATAGGTAACTGTGTTCCTTGCATTGGGCCCAAGGCGTAATGTGCATTGTGCATTCTGTTGAAGACATTTGTAAGAGTGAAAAAATGCATGTTGCTACCGCCCGTGATACATTATGCATTCTATGAGTATGCTTACTTTCTTTGAATCAAGATATACATTGAAGGTAAAGTACAGCATTTGTCATGTCGGCACAACTGCTTCTATGAGTATGCTTACTCTCTTTAAATCAGATATACATTAAAGGGAAGGTGCAACATTGGTAATGTGGGCAAAACTGCTTCTATGAGTATGCTTACTTTCTTTGAATCAGATATACATTAAAGGGAAGGTACAACATTGGTAATGTGGGCAAAACTGCTTCTATGAGTATGCTTACTTTCTTTGAATCAAGATATACATTGAAGGTAAAGTACAGCATTGGTCATGTCGGCACAACTGCTTCTATGAGTATGCTTACTCTCTTTGAATCAAGATATACATTAAAGAGAAGGTACAACATTGGTAATGTTGGCCAAACTGCTTCTATGAGTGTGCTTACTCTTTCCTAAATTCTAACTGAAATTTACTTTTCTTAAAAATGAAAGAACCTCAGACAAAACTATGTATCAGGGAAGATTAACGCTATTACCGCCTTTACACATTAAAGTAAGTTCAACATTTAATATTCAATCATTATTTGGTTACTTTTGAATTACCAATCCCTTGTGTTTTTATGGGATTCGATTCCATAAAAGGCCATTATAGGCATCCGTACTTTATGAAGATCAAGTTATTATGTATTGACCTGTGAATGTGTTAGCTAAATGAGGGAACAATTGCAGGAGATAATTGTGAAAATTCAGTTTTGATCTGTAAAACCAATAGCTTGGTGCACTTTGGAAAGGATTTGCACAATTGCAATGGCGTATTCTTCGTGTTTGTTCTAAAAATGAAAGCACTTTTAGACGGAATTATTCCTCAGGACGATTGGTGTACCGTTATCAACTTCACAAAGCTTAAATTTAGACAATAATTCGGTTATTCTGTAGCCAGGTGATTACAAAACGTGAACACTGCCTTAAAAATGCATACATGCTCTATATCCGGACTTAATAAGTCGGAGTTTATAGGAAATTGTGAGCAATTAGTCGTTAAATAAATATATATTGAGTAGGCACTTGACAGCCGGATGTCAACGTGAATGCATACCATGCAGTATTTATGCACATATAAGGTACTCATTGTTACTGGATGTAAATTATTCGTGGAATTTAATAAATATTTATATCGGCAAGCAGTATTATTGATTCTGTACTCTACCAAAGATCCAGATGTCGGGTTGGCGACACTGTAATGAGTAATTATTTTCTGGAAAGTAATGTGTTTTTTTTGGCAATGAAAAATATTAAAGGATTATAGTGAGTCATTATGATATGTGTAAATTTGTTTTTATGAACTAAAGTCATTTTGCTGAAATGTAACGACTTGTATATGCATCATGAAAGTAATTGGTTTACGAAAACAATTAAATTAACGGATGGAAATGAGTTTAGCATTTGTAAACATTTTGATATGTAATTTCAAATTGTTAATTTTAAGGTGTTTAAACAAAAGTAATCGAGTATTTTGTTATTTTGTTTTAATGGTTTTAGTGCAATTTTGCTGTTGTTTACTGGTATTCGTTGCATGAATGGTTTTAAAAAATGTAATATTTTTATTTATTTTCACAGAGAATTATAAACCTGTTGGACACAATGTGTTTTATCGTAAAGAGAGCTTATTATAATACGCCCTTGGACACATGTAAGGGCCCAAATATATCTGAGAGGGACGACTTACAAAATGTACTCGCCGACTAATTTTCTTAATGCTGTCATATAATGGGGGAAGCACAGTAGGAGTAAGGTTTGCGTAAGCACCATGTGGCGTCTTCAAATCAGAGTATACTGATCGAAACGTCGAGTTATCTCACCACCTGATCTAGTTTATTTACATCTGTAAAGACATTGCGACATGGTGTAACCGTAAACCTTACCCCTACAGTCCAGAAATGTAATAATTTGGGTTTTACAAAAATATAAGCGCGCATTTTCACTAATTTCTCGTTGACGACACACCGTTATAAGCGGAAGCTTATACGGGTTGGTTTCTTGAATTTATTATCTTGATTCAAAGAGAGTAAGTGTACTCGTTGAACCAGTTTGGCAACATTACCAGTATTGCATCTTGCCTTTAAGAAGAAAAAAACGAGTAAATTACTGGATGTTGACCTAATTATTTTCGTCAACTGAAAATAAACCAATCAACGATGTCTATTATTTGCTCGCCTCTAGTGGGCCGCATAATTTCAATTAATTAAATTAATTAAATTGGCCAAATTTTGGCTTTAATTCATCTAAGGGTTATTTCTGTTTACCGTAAGTTAAATTCGACGACTTTGATGATCCATAGATGGCAAAGGGTATAACCTGTTTTGTTTTTTTAAATGTGCTTTATATTTCCCATTGCCTCTCTTTGCAGCCCAAATAAGACTATAATGCGAGACCAAAATAAAAAAGTGAACCTTTTTTTTTTGGAAATGTAAGACGCGACATGGCCCGCGGCGCGGGAATGTTTGCAGAATACTGCAATAAAAGCCACATAAGTATTGTATGGTGAGAACACTATGAGATGTGTATTGTTTCATTTGTCTCGTGTGGAGGTTCATCGATAATTCAGATGACATTGAGTCTCCCATGTATATCTTCCAGATTAGTAGTCAAATCTGGAAGTACGACTACGAGTATCCAGAAAAATGTACAATACGAGTACAATAACTCTAACATCTTCCACAAAAATATTTGTTAGACCCCCCCCCCCCCCAAAAGTCTCCGGTTTCTGGTCTCCGCGCGCGTCGCCTCAGACCCGCGGGTCGGCATTTTTAATTTCCCCCTTTTTTTAAAGCTATGAAACGATGTCCAATTTCAGCCAAAATTGCTGGATTCACATAACCACCATACTTTGTATATGGGAAATTTGGTCACCGCGTATACAATGTATCATGTATTTTCCTGTTGGCTAAAAAAAAAAAAAAAAAAAAAGGCTAAAAAAAAGCGCGTCACCGCACCGATTTTGAAGCCGACCGATGACCAGAAACCGGAGACATTTATGGCCTAAAAGACCTATACAGTATTGGTTTTTCTCGAAAAACATAAATGTTCAAAGATTGACATGTGGATGTCAACTAGTCCGACTGCCTCTTCTCCCTACAGTCTTCTCCCCATCTATATCACGCCCAATGGCTGATTTTCCCCCCTGCAGTTCACAACTATATGCATTTGTATACTAAAAATGAATTTTTTACTTTATTTTCCTAAAACAAAAATTCTCCACAACCGTGAATTACTATTATATAGAAAGACTTTGCTTCTGAATTAATTTTGTAGTTCTATATCACATTAGTGCAATGAATCCCCCGGTTTTCCCCCGGGGACTTTAATTCCACGCCGGGATGAGTATACAACAAAACACAATTTAGTCCACTGTTCTCATTAACGACACATTAAAATAAGCTGAAACTGAAGACGATCAGAGCATACTGATCGAAACGTCGAGTTGTAATCTCCAGTTCATTTCAGAACTAATTACTACTCAATAGAGAATTTCACATGGTTTCACCGCAATTAGTCTTACTTATCCTCTTCACCATGCAAAGTTTTACCTAAACTTACGCAGGTTGGTTTGTGTACAAAATATATGTGATCTTGTGAAGTACGAATGCATTCACAGACACTTGATCAATAGAGTAAATTGGCTTTATACGGTAAACAAACAAAAAGACAAGGAGACATGAGACATGAGACAAAGTGACGGACGGAAAATATTATTACATCATTCTGGTAATAAAGATTCTTCAAAAGCATTTAATAGATGTAATAAAGATGCAACAGGGAAAACCTAGATTCCATGAAAACCAACGTAGTCAGGTAGCCGAAATGAAAACCAAATCCACACGTGGGCCCGTGCCTAAGTGGGATTCTAATCTGGTGCGACAGAGAAGTACGAGAAGTACGCATACCTGATTGATAGCAAACACCGTGAAGACCAACAGACTGACCATGACACAGCCGCCACAGACAGACAGCCTGAACACAAGAGGGCGTTATTGCGATGGCATTTTGAGTATTATCTGCCAACTTTGCTTCACAATTGTACATTATTTTTGAAAATATTGTTTAAACTTACTCAATTTCAATTTACAGAATTTAAAGTATGAATACTTTTTAATGACCCAAAAAGGTCATCGACACAGCGCCCTCTGGCGGGGAAGCCCGGGACCAATTAGCCGTACCAAAGACGTCTCCAGCTGTGTGCTCCGAACCATTATTATCCGCTCTGCGATACCCAAGACGTAATGAATGTGTGAACTGTGATCCCATTGGGTACAGGTAATAAGTTACACGAGGTGAACATAAGCCAAGGAAAAATTCAAACGATAAAGCCTGGGAGCAATTGTCTCTAAATGTCAATCGAATTGAAAGGTAAGAATATCCCATCGAAAACAAATGAGGAATTTCGGCTGGTAATGGAGCTTGATTACCCAATTCGCTCTTGGCGTATCACATGACTTGCCCATGACAAAAGAAACATTCAGAATAAATGAACGGAATCGTCAATCAAAGCCCGGAGTAAGGAAAAGACCACACTAGTTTCAACTCAACATTTATTACGTCTATTGTTTGTCCTACTAAAGGTAAATCTCGTTAATTAAACTATAATTGCCCAAGAAGTACGGCAAAGCGCCAAGTCGTCATACGAGTTTGAATTCCAGGCCATGATACATTTTATGAGCCGAACCGATCCAAAACGACTTAAGATGTGTTTTAAAGAGGTTTAAATTATTTTGTAAATCTGTTTTGTAGCAATATTTTATTGATAAATGTAGTGTCTTTTGAAGAAGGAGGGTTAATGAGGGGATGAATATCAACGATCTCTGCGTCTTACTTTTAGTACTCATTCGTTTCTATCGTCGCCTGCCGTTGGAATTCCCCTTCATCAACATGCACCGGACCTGGATAGCGTGCAAGACAACTGCGAGACATTTACGGTAAATAATCCTCATCGTTTTATCCGGGCACAGCTGTTCGTCAATGCATCGTATGTCGATGTATATACCTTCCATAAGCCCCCCCCCCCCCACCACCACCCCAAGGCTGTCTATTAACAATGCACACCGTACCACAGTGCAGATGAACTAGCCATCAGGTAGTCATCGTATCGTAAATAAGTATCTCTAACTAAAGACGGAAGGACAAAATGAAAGCCATGGTGAATGATCACGCCTTCATGTCACGAACACACTTTGGCCGGCAGATTATGCGCATGAATCCCCAAAAGGATTTGTTGTCACGGTGAGAATTACCCAAAACGAGAAATAAAAATAAAGTGACCTTGCGTTATCGTAATATCCTGTCACGACAATTATACCTTCGAACCTTCGAGGCAGATACGGTTGTGTACGTGTCGGAGTCCAGTTGTATAAAGATAACTTGGACAGCCTCTAAGATAGACCTATCTTGGATATCTAATAAAAGACAAAAGGTTCACAGTAACTGGTGTTGTGTTTGCGTTTTTCTTTCTTTCTTTGAGGAAACAAGAGACAAAGACAAATATATCGCCCAAATTTTGCTGCTATTTTTTTTACAGCAATTTCAATTTTTTGTTCTCATACATTGTTTATATTGGAACATATTGATTATATCTTTTCAGAAAAGAAAACAAGTACTTTGAGGTGAAATATTTCACAAAATAAATGTTGAAGCCTCGGTTTAACAGAAATTAAGTGCCCAAATGAATTTATAACGGGACCCACAATAGCTTAATTTAGGGGAATATTAACTGTAATAACATGCTTTGCGTGAATATTTGTTTTAGAAATTATCATTTTTAAGCATTTGTTTTTTCTTTTCCTATTTCAGTTAGTCATTCGAGTTATCTGACTAATTTAAATTCGTCGTACCAGACATAGTGTAGGACTAATTTCTCTTAGTCAAAATGACTAACTTATTTTTTACGGTATATCCTCTAATTGCGCCTATAACAAAGATGTTGTCTAAATACCATTAAAATATAAGTCCAATCGAAAATATCATCACTCATAATTTATCAGCGAGGCAGTCTATAAAAGCAGACAATATTGATGTTTTTATTTGATTTTTGTCAATGTTATTTTAGCAGAATGTTTTGAGATAAAACTTGGACCCACCAGAAAAACCCTTGGCGGGGAAAAATAAACGTTTCTGTCTCCAAAATGCAGCGCGATCAATCCCAGCAAATGAACGTGTTGATATTAAATAAACATTTATTCTGTTCTAGGAGTTTTTTGAGGGTTATTTTTTTACCCAAAGTGGTGATTATTTGAAGAAAGTGTTACTCAAGGTCTCCGGGTAAGCAAATAATTATGTTGTTCTAGTTTTAAATGTAATGTATAGAATTTGTAATTCAAAAATACAAAAAAATAATGGTTGACTTGTGAAACTTACTTGGTGTAAAGATTTAATGGTATCAATGTTCCCTATAAACAGTATTTGTCTGAGGTGTTGTCAATATTAAGAAAAGTGAAACAATTTTCCTAAATTCCACGCTTAGTTAACTCAGTGACCGAAAATAATACCCCACGTGATAAGTTCAGAAATACCGCAGCTGCTGCATAAACGAGTCGGTACTTTTCAGTCACTGTGTTCATCTTAAACTAGGACACCCGGATTCCATGCCCTGTTGAAATTTTGACCTGCTGATCGTGACGATTGTGTCCTATTTTTAATATGAATACACCACATGGAAGAATAAAGTTGACAACACCACCGGTGTAATTTTAACACCACGAATGTCGCTAAGTGTCAATATTTACATTACCTTTGTATTTGATGGTCTCTGGTGTAACTGATTTATAAACCATGTAGACGAATGCCCCACTAAAATTTCAAACTGTACCCGCAAATTGTTTAATTTGTATTTACAGAGAAGAAACCGTCCGTATACTGTCACCTGTACAAAAAAAAGGAAGGAAAAGGAGTTATGTTGCTAAATTGTAGTTCACTTTTCTGCCACTAGACGTTTGAAAGCCAACAGACGTTTTTAAAACGATTTCCTATATAAGCACGACCCGCTATACAATTGCATGTATAATTGAATACAACTGACAAGGGAAGAACGGAGTACTTAAGCTACATAATTCAGTATAATTTAATGGTCACAAACAGCCATATAGTGTATACAGCAGACATGCAGTCAGACACTGACAGACTCATATAAAATTACTTATATCTGGAATTATGATTCCCTTATTCCTGGGAAATGATGGCAGAAGCTTGAGACAGGGTGCATACATGAATGTTGAATATTATGAGCTATATATCATGTGGATAACCATTTATTGTGAGAAAGACATTTAACATGAGAGCAGCCATTTTGTATTTCTTCCATTCAAAGCCACCGTGATCAAATCGAGACTGGAAGGGGAAATAGTCTGGTACCTTGTATGCATTGAGTATAAGCTCTATAGTAGTGCTTGCGTATACAGGGGATCTGACACAGATGGCTGCAACGTGCAAACCGAGAAACTGACCCTGAGGCGATATGCACCGTAATGCAAGACTGAAAATGAAGTATCCCTTTGTAATATTTTCAAAGAGATGTTCTGCAAAATAAGAGAAATTGCAAAAAAAAAGAGAACCGAAAAAGTATTATTTCACAAAGAAGAGAAATAAAGAAGGCATTTTATATTCGACACCTATCCACCCGGCGGTAAAACGCTCTCTTCGCTGAGGGCGTCCTTCACGCACAATGGTATTCGAATTTCTGTAAATATTGTGAATGCTTTTAACACTTTTTCTCTTGACTTGGACACGGCAAATTGAGCCGAAAACTTTCTAGGGTTGATTGTTAAATATGTATCTTGATTCAACGTTAGGAAGCATAGGCATACAGAATCAGTTTTGCCAACATTGCTCCGGTGTGACGAAGCAACTTCTTAAGTTGCACGCTATGTTTGAACATTGCCCGTTGAGCGTTTCATTTCACGTTCATTTTAATGGTTAACACCAGGTGGATGAAACATCGTAGCCTGTGTCCCTTGATCACGCGTGTGCCACTGCGTAGTTTGAGCCAAAATGATGTGTCACAATGTACGTTATGTTTCTCTAAAATACATTCTCTGTCGTGTTTAAAAATATGCCATTTAGACCAATCTGAAGAACTTGCTTCTCAACATAATTTCTGATTTATGAAAGGAAAGGCAGTTATAATTGCTGTTATGCTGATGTGTATTGTGTGTTTTGAAACCGTAATTTAACTGAACAGACTATATTATCAAAGGAATCAGTTTAATGTTCTGGCCTTGAATTAGAAAATTTAAACGGTGTTTAAAAAAAAAAAAAAAAATTCAAGTGGAAGTTTATTTACTGAAATGAAGTGTGCACCAGTGGGGATTAAACAATATATGGGCACGAAGAAAATCACCTAAAAAACAGATCTTAATAGACTAAGGCCAACAAAGTGTATGGTTTCTGGTCTTCGCGTGTGTCGCCTCAGACCCGAACGTCAGCATTTTTAATTATGTTCAATTGCAGCCAAAATTGCTGGATCGATTGAAATTCTGCCATGCTGAACTTTAAACGACTTTTTTTTCCACATACTTTGTGTATGGGAGATACGTTTACAATATACCACGTATTTCCCTGTTGGCAAAAAAAAAATGGCCGAAAAAAGGGAAAAAAACGCGTCACCGCACCGATTTAGACGCCAACCGATGACCGGAAACTGAAGAGACTTTTTGGCCTAATGGAGTGTCTGTAAAAGACAATTACAAAGGACAGTGGTAATATATCATATGCTTTGAATATTTTTGTTTTGTTTTTAGGGGCCGATATTTATTGGGGAGGGAGGAGAGGAGGACATTGTTATTACCGCCGCCAATAAAACGAAAACAAACTAAGATAATTATTATAATAATAATGTGGACTTATGCGCAAGTATCAACCAAACTGGTGCTCAAGGCGCATTACATTATTACTCCTGCTCATCAGGCTCATAAAACATTCCTGAAGCCATCTCAGCTCCCTGGGGAGTATACAGCTCAGTTGCTGCCATTTCGGCGCATATAGGGCTAATCAAACACAACAACCAACTCTCTGTCCTCACAGGTACCCATTTACCCCTGGGTGGAGAGAAGCAATTATATGGTAAAGTGTCTTGCTCAATGACACAAGTAACACGGTCGGGATTCGAACCCACATTCTGACGACTCGGCCATCAGAACACAAATCCGATGCACTAAACCGCTCGACCATGGCACTCAACAAAAGCATACTTAGTTTTTCCCATAGAGGCTTTTCATATGTTTGGAAGTTATGTTGTCATTTTCTAGAAAACATGAATGAAAAATTCAAATCTAAAATGAAGACTGTGATTCATTTTCACCTCTTACCCAGTGGCGTAGCCACAGGAGGGGCGGGACAGGGGGCAGCCTCCCCCCACTTGTTGGCAAAATAGTGTCTGTCGGTAAATTCACAAACTTGTTGGTATTTCAACGGAAGAAGCTAAAACTTGTACAAGTTGAATTTCTACATGTTTTTCTTGCATTTATGACATTTTACAAATGGTGTACAATAAGCTTGGGCGATGTCGATTGTTTTCATCCACGATATATCGGCAAACATTTATCGCGATTTTCGATAATATCGCGATTATTTTTTCATTCATGCATGATTGCTTTAGAGCCAATAACCACATGTATGTACCCCTGTGTCACAATGTCACAATAGATCGCAAATTCATTTGCAGAGCGTGTATGTACTTCTGAAGTAGTTCACTTTTGTTTCTCACTTCCAAAAGCTGAAAAGACTAATTTTGTTTCCGTAATGTCAATTTTTTTTAATTGCAATATATTTTTTAATCGCGATTTGCCGATATCTCGATAACTTAAAAATGTTCTCGATATCGTAATCGAATAAAAAAGGTATCGCGATATTCGATATTATCGTGTTATTGCCCAAGCTTAGTGTACAATTCCTTAAAGACTGACAACATTTCATACGAATTTTTAAATTCAATTAAGATTTTATTTCCAAACCTACTTAGTATAACAATCAGTACAATAAATGAAATAAAATCTATATAAGTAGCCTTATAATAACACCTGCCAGGGTCCAAACTAAACACTCTTCATTATCTTCTCTTCACACGTTGTTTCAAGCTTACTAGATACATTGCTATGGGTGCTCTTGAGGAATCTTTGGTTTTGTAAACATAAGGACATAATTATATCGTTTCGGTTTGTGGTAACACCACGTGTTTATCTCAACTAGTGATGTACAGGTTCCGAAAAGAACCTCATCGCACAACTCGTATCTCAACTGTCGCTGAGTGAGATTATGGTTAAGTGGAGAACCAATGTCGGGCAACCAGTGAGAAGACCCCGTGAAGACCCCATGGTCCTCCCTGAACCACATTCTCACTTAGCGATAGTTGAGAAACAAGTTGTCCGATATTGGTTCTCCCTGAAACATGATCTCACTTAGCGACAATTGAGATACGAGTTGCGCGAAAAAGGTTCTTTTCAGAATCCTGTACTTCACTTAGCGATAATTGAGATAAACACACGGTGTTACCGCAAACCGAATCAATACTCCAGAATGCGAAGCATTACATCTTATGACATAAGTATATTATAAAGAATGGGCGAATGTGTTGACGGAACCTCCTGACCCGCAGTCGTAAACATCGCCCACTGAGCGTTTCGTTTCACGCTCAAGGAATCTTTGCTATTTTAACACCTAGTTTAGTGCATGATGGAAGACTCACCTTCGTGTAACACCTACCGGTAGTTTACACCGAAGTATAACACGTATGTGACTCGTAGGGCCACCAGGCGTGCCACCGAATCGTTCAAAAAGCCGCAATCGTTTATCAACGATGTACGCTATTTTTCTGTCAATATTTAAAAAAATATATACAGCCTCAACTTGAGTTACTGTGTATAGAGTTGATGAACCCCAGTAAGTTTTCTGTTAAACTGTGAACACAGCTGTTTGAGAATGCCAAAGGAGAAATGTTACAAAACGTGTATTTTTGGTTTTAATTGGCGTGCCATGATCGTGTGGTTTAGTGCATCGGCCTAAGAATGTGGGTTCGAATCCTGACCGCGACCGTGGTACTTGTGTCCCCTGAGCTGAGCAAGACACTTAACTTAAATTGCTTCTCTTCACCCAGGAGTATAAATGGGGACCTTTGAGGGCAGAGATGATAATTATGGAACGCTACAGCTGCCTTCGGTGCCCATATCGCTTCAAGTTCGGCCGATTCACCGTTTCATTCGGCCGATTCACCATTTCATTCTGCTATATCACCATTTCATTCGGCTACTCATCATTTCATTTGCCCAATCATCATTTCATTCGGCTAGTCTTCATTTCGTTCGCCTTTTCGTCATTTCATTCGGCTAGTCGTCATTTCATTCGGCCATTCACCATTTCATTTGCCCAATCATCATTTCATTCGGCTAGTCTTCATTTCATTCGGCTATTCACCATTTCATTTGCCCAATCATCATTTCATTCGGCTAGTCTTCATTTCGTTCGGCTATTCACCATTTCATTTGCCCAATCATCATTTCATTCGGCTAGTCTTCATTTCATTCGGCTATTCACCATTTCATTTGCCCAATCATCATTTCATTCGGCTAGTCTTCATTTCGTTCGGCTTTTCATCATTTCATTCGGCTATTCACCATTTCATTTGCCACCAAGATCAAGCTAGCCGCGGATTCAACCGCGGATTCAACCGCGGATTCAGCTGCAGGTTTTCTCACGGATTTAACCGGATCGGGTCAGTTTAAAAACTGGATAGATGTAAATTTAAAACCCACGATCAGGTTGGTCCAGTGCGTGTGAATACTGCACTCAATACGGTACGTTTCCACACGGCCGGGCGCAGGCGAAATGCAATGATGATTGCGCCCAGCCTCTGTCGTTAAAAGCGTAATCTTATAACGCCCAGAGAGTTGAGATGGTTCTAGGAATGATATAACTTTGGCCTGATGGCAGGGGTAATAATAATAATAATAACGGAGGCATTTTTAAAGCACTCTTACACAAGGTGTCACAGCGCTGTACATTATTACCCCTGCTCATCAGTTGCATTAATCATTCCTGAAACCATCTCAGCTCCCTGGGGGAGTATATACAGCTCAATTGCTGCCATTTCGGCGCATAAGGGCTAATCAAACACTCTGCCCTCGCAGCAGTGGCGGACCGTCAGGGGGGGCTGGGGGGACAGCCGTCCCCGGCCGAATGAAATGGTGAATCGGCCGAATGAAGCGATATCCCGAAAGAAAAAATAATAATAATAATTTTTTTTTAACATTCTGGTGGGGGTGGTTGGGGGACCGGGCCCGAGCTGGAACTTACACAAATCAACCGGGCCCTTTCTTTATTTTGAGCTCCCCTGAAAACATGAAGTGTAATCATGACGGGTCTCTCGGAAATCACGTGTGGTTAGGGAATGATGCCTGGGGGGGGGGGGGGGGGGGGGCGACCGTGCGCTCTGCCCCCGGCCCGGCGGTAACTTGTTCCGCTACTGCCTCGCAGGTACCCATTTACTCCTGGGTGGAGAGAAGCAGTTATGCTAAAGTGTCTTGCTCGAGGACACAAGCACCGCGGTTGCGGTCGGGATTCGAATACGCGTTCTGACGACTCAGCTATCAAAACACAAATCCGATGCACTAAACCGCTCGGTTCATGCGCCATGAGCGTCAAACTTGGTGGATACCGGTGTCACGGTCTCAGCTGTCCGGCGTGCTCAGCTATCCGGATGACCAAATATGGTAAAATTACGTCATGCTATGTCTGCGCACAGCGTACGAAAGTAGTCCATTTTAGTGCCGTGCTGAGTCGTGTGCACGTACACTTGCTGGAACTGTCATGGCGGCCTCCACGAGCAGTGAACGTGCGGATCGTTTCAACGAATTTGTACTTTATTTTCACTGTTTTTTCTGCAGCATTTTATATTTTAACTATTAACCACGATAATATGCCATGATTATTATTATTATTATTTAAAAAAAAAGCCAAGAACAGTCATGTCAGATTATACTTTGTACGTAAATACTTAGTTTGTCACATAAAAAATACAACCAGAAAAGGGGGTTTGTACGAGGAATTTATCCATTATTGTGTTTACAATTTGCCATACAAAATTAAAGAAAGAAGGGACTTTGAAAAAGTGTAACCTGCGTATAAAGATGGGCCAAGAGAATGTGATTGGGCAGAGACAGGGCCGGATCTACCATATGGGCACTTTGGGCACGTGCCCAGGGGCCCCTGGGCATCAGGGGGCCCTCCATGGTGGTCGAAAAAAAAATTTGAAAAAAAAAATTTCCCAAATTTTTTTTTCCAAATTTTTGTTTTCCCAAAAATGTTTTTATCTAATTTATTTTATTTATGTAATAGATAAAAAAAAGTTATCTAATCCGAATCCGTCCACCCCCCCCCCCCGAAATAAATTAGTCAAAATGAGTGTTTTATTGTTGGTGAGAATGCTGCTGGAAAGTGCTGATTGTGTGTTAAACCAGTAACAATGGGCTAGATTGGCTGTTTGATGTTCAAGGACCTTGAACATCAAACAGCCAATCTGAGCCAATCTAGCGCAAGGTGGGTGGGCCGTGTGACGTCAGGTGGAGAGGCAGGTGGTTCTGTAGGTCAGGTGTTATCACTAGTGAACGCGCTAAAATCAAAGCAGGAAGCAGGATAAAATGGACACCAGTAAACATTGACAATCACCAAATTGTGAATATTTAGAGGAAAATGAAAAAAAAAACTCAAAATTTTGCGCACGCGCGCGAAGCGCGCGTGCACATATTTGCGCACGGCCGCTTCGCGGCCGCACGCGAACGACCCGTGCCCGTGGGGGGCCCTTGGAGTTCCAGGTGCCCAGGGGCCCTCAGAGGTGTTAATCCTGCCCTGGGCAGAGAACACGCGAGGGCACGCGGAATTGTCCGATGTTGTAACCCGGATATCCGAGCACGCCGGAATACCGAGACCATGACTACAGCGTGCTGAAATGCCCGGCTACGTCATCCGGATAGCTGAGCACGTCGGATAGCTGAGACCGTGACACCGGCGCAATATAAGTGTCCATTATTATTTATTAATATTTACGGAGCGTAATCATTAGCCAGATACGTGGCCTACCCTAAGACAATGCCCAGAGCCCTTGCGTCACAGCTGACGTACATATGAATGTGATATAGGCCTACCACCATTTCATGGAGCTACTAAGCAGAGAATTTTGCCAAGAAAATATAATTGCTAAAAAACTGGTTACCAAAACTTCCCGCTTATAGAATTTTTCTGCTAAGCATATTCGTATTCTGCTCTGTTAAATTGGTCCCTGAAGGTAAAGACCATGTGACTTTGTAGAGTACCCGGGTGATTTCCCGCCAGACAAAAGTGAGTGTATATGTATGCAGAATTTGTACATTTTGTACTTCTCCACATAACATCAATAATTTTTTTAAAATTTTCAGATGAATAAGATTTGAGATGTAATGTGCCTTATTAAAAATAAACCAAATTTTTTTTTTTTCTGCTGACATCTCAAGATTTTATGTTTTTTTGGTCATAGACCAGTGTACAGTTTGTGCCCGACGCAGTTTGACCTTTGGGGCTCTTTTGTAAACATTGTGATGTCATTGGTGACATCGTCTATAGGTCTGTGTTTAGTAATTGGGCGGGGGTGAAGGAAGGTGTTTACCATGTGAACCTGCAAAGCCTTAAATCTAACATCTGAATCTCATTAGCAACATTGGCTTCACAGACCAAGATGTCTCCAGCTCATTAACTTTTATGTCCCTCTTATAACTACGAGACAGTGTTTATCCCCGTAGCAATTCACCGGTCATTGGTCACATCGTCTATAGGTCGGTGTTTAGTAATTGGGCGGGGGTGGGGCGTTGGGCGGGGGTGGGTGAAGGAAGGTGTTTACCATTTGAACCTGCAAAGCCTTAAATCTAACATCTGAATCTCATTAGCAACATTGGCTTCACAGACCAAGATGTCTCCAGCTCATTAACGTTTATGCCCTTCTTATAACTACGAGACAGTGTTTATCCCCGTAGCAATAAACCCTTCCTCAATGACAGGCCTCTTCAAAACACCATAACAATTAAGCAATATCTGCTAAATTGCAACTGTCCTTGCGTAGGTGTACTCCAAAGTGCTACCGTGGGCGACAGACAATATGCTTCTGTACTTTTTCTGTCATTTTCTCATATTTGTTGAAGTCCGTCAAAACAATACTAAAACGACAATTACATCTCATTTCCTGTCAATTTACAGGATGTCGTTCGCACCTGCTCATATAGTTATGACCTATGAAATATTACCATCGTGTAGCTATGTTTTTGTTGTTGTTTATATTTATTGAAGGTCACCCATCACAAGGCCAAAAAGACTCAAGGCGTGAGTGTTTTGAGAGAGAGAGAGAGAGAGAGAGAGAGAGAGAGAGAGAGAGAGAGAGAGAGAGAGAGAGAGAGAGAGAAAAAAAAAAAAAAGTCACAGAGAATATAATTATAAACTCCTCAAAAAAGTTCGGAAACTCAAGTTTGACTGACGATTTCTCTCTTGTTACCAACTCATTTTCCTTGCATTTGGTATCATTGGAAAGCCCTGTTATTCCTCTTTACAATGATGTGCCATTTGTTATGATTACGCAATTGGGGGATGTGCAGCACAGCTGAATATGGGGGTGGGTGTAAAGTGAAATGTTGCAAAATGCATTGCTATTGTCAAAAGTGTATTGACTCTTGCTGTTAGTAGTTGTTTGGAAGATCGATGTGTCTTGAATGATTGTCTGCTTACTAACCAATATTTAAAGGTTGTAGGCCATAAATGTGCGGGAAAAGTTCAGAAATCCACATGGCCTGTCACAATAAATTGCCTCCGGGATAGCAACTCTGTTGTTAATGTGGTTGAGTTTCAAACAGAGTAAAAGAATTTGTCATTTTCTGCACTCAAACACCCAGTAATTCTCCATCAGTAACAACAAATCTCTCTCACAGTACACTGAAACTCTCTATCACTAACAAAAGAAAAAACAATACGTAAGGAAAGTCTTTTTTCTGGTTTAATCATTGAACAGCTTCCTTCATTGAACAAACAATGTTAAGCCAAGAGCCTCAGTAGCGGGTGGACGATCCGAATGCAACCACAACAGCCTGGCACCACCTCCTCATACTGGTCACGAGCCGGGTCACACATTGCTGTGGGATGGCGTCGTCCCATTCATCAATCAGGATCTGTTGCAGATCCGCCAACGTGGTTGCATCAGTGACTCTTGGGCGTACAGCACGGCCGAGCTGATCCCACAGATCCTCAATTGAGTTAAGGTCCGGGCTGCTGGCAGGCCATTCCATCCTTGTAATTCCCTCATCCTGCAGATATCCTGTGATGATCCTGGCTCTGTGGGGGCGAGCGTTGTCATCTTGGAGAATAGCGTCCGGGACAATAGCAATGCATTTTGCAACATTTCACTTTACACCCACCCCCATATTCAGCTGTGCTGCACATCCCCCAATTGCGTAATCATAACAAATGGCACATCATTGTAAAGAGGAATAACAGGGCTTTCCAATGATACCAAATGCAAGGAAAATGAGTTGGTAACAAGAGAGAAATCGTCAGTCAAACTTGAGTTTCCGAACTTTATTTGAGGAGTTTATATATATTTAGTAATATTTCTTTTGAACTAGGGGAGATTACAGATGGTGTGGACGAGTTTCCTGTGCGTCAGTATGATTGTAGAGTAGTTTCTGAATAGGTTGATTGATTGATTGATTGATTGATAATACATTTATTTCAATGCTGTCCTTGGAAAAGGAAATATACATTGTTTGTAATAAGTTGAAATACAGTATTACAGGTATATTAAATATCGTCCATGTACGTAATTCGCCGCACTCGTGAAATGACGCACCTACTTTTGGCTTAGCATTTCTCGGAAAACTTACAAAATTATGGCGTATTACTGGTTGCATAAACTTATCGAAGTCGTGCTTGTTACAGAAATAAAAATTACAGTGAAATTGTATGATTTACTGGAAAGTTAGTGCTTGTGAAAGTGGAAAAAGTTGTTTAACCACTGATTTTACTAGATACAAATAGTAAGAGATTTACATGACCTCAATTTTTTTTCACGAACATCTGTGATTTTATTGTTCTATGCCGTCAACAAGCTGTTGTCTGTGGAAACCAAAATATATGAATGCTTTGCATTTGCAATGATTTTTTAAAGAAATACTGATCCTCAAAATGGACACATTCCTTATAGAAGAAGCGAACGAAAACTACTTAATTCGTTGGTGTTTATTTCGATGGTAGTGGAAAATTATTGAGAAAATGAAACATTAATATCATGGTTATGAAAAGAAATCTTTTATTTGACAAAATGTTAACAGCATTTTTACACATTTCAAAGTTTTAAAGTACTTTTTGCAAAAATTTTAACCACCTTCCATTTTATTGGTCTTTCAAGAATATTGATTAAAAGTTTTCAGAGCTTCTCCAAATTATACCATTTTATTAATTACAAATCGAAAACAATATTTTTATTTTCAAGATTAAAAACAATTTTACAACCATCTGGAATAACATGAAGCATTATTCAACTGTTTTTCTTCTTGGGTACATTTTCTGTGCCCCCATAAACTCTAACAGTTTGGGGGTGAGTCATTATACCAACATCAATTTTCTGATGACTACAATTCTGTGCGTCTCAAAAAACGGCGCTCAAGACGTCCACGCGTATGATCATGTATTAAAATTCCGCATTTTACAAGAGAATAACTGAAACACCAAACTGCTAATTTTATTTGTAAGTTACCCTCCAGTTGATTATATAACCTTAGGTGCGTCATTTAGGGTAAATTGAGGATATATATCAAATTATTACACAAAGGACAACATTTAGGTTTGGGTGAAGCAATGCTTTTGTGCCCTAACCTAGGGACAGACAAGGAGACAAACAGGACAAAGGACTACAACAACATATGAGTGTGCATGCAGGTGCTAAGACATAAAGAATACGAAATCAATTAAAAGTTGGAAGTTATGAATATGCATCAAGAGTTTATTTTTTATTTTTATAGTTTTTTGACAAACATAGCCTGAGACTGAGAGGGTGACGTTTTTATAGATTCAACTAAGACTGTTCCAGTAATTAATACCACGCTGAATAAGACTATTTGTAAGCAATGAGGTTCGACTGTAACAGACATGGATATATTTTTTTTGGAAGCAAACTTCGAGTATTGTATGAATGTATGTTTGAGGTTAACGTAAAACACGAGCTAAAACAACCAGGTAATGCATTGTTCATGTATTTATACATAAATTTTCCTAAATTTAAGTAGTAAAGGTCTTTAAATCGTAACAGTTTTAGATTTGCAAATAAGTTAGCAGTATGATCACGGTGACCAGCATTGGAAATAATGCGAACAGCTCGCTTTTGCAACAAAAGAAGTCTGTCACAATTTACTGACGAACTACCCCAGGTTAGAACTGAATAATTTAAATACGGGAGAAGAAAAGAATTATAAAGAATAACTAAAATGTCGCTTGGGATGAAGCATTTTAAACAATTCATTATACCAATAGTTTTGGATATTTTGTTTGAGACATCACTAATGTGACTCTTCCAAGTAAGATTTTCATAAATTTTCACACCTAGAAATTTGGTAATCGTTACACGATTTAAATTTACACCATTCAAAACTAGTGGAACAGATTGGGTATATTTATGTTGTCTCGAACAAAATATCATATAGTTTTATTTAAGTAAATTAATACACAATTTGTTTGCTATAAGCCATGTACTTATTTTTTCAAGTTCTATATTAAAAATCCGAATAGCTGTATCCACATTGTTATGGCTATACACCAAACTTGTGTCATCTACAAATAAGCAGAAGGATATGATATCAGATGTATACAAAATGTCATTAATATAAATAATGAATAATAGAGGACCACATATAGAACCCTGTGGAACTCCACAACATATAGATTGCTCATTTGAATTTACAGAGTTATAAGAAACAAATGGTTAGGGATACACCACGGACACCAATTTTTTTCAGCTTACAAATTAAAATGTCGTGGTTAGGCCTAACTGAATCAAAAACTTGTGAAAGATCCAGAAATATACCAATAGAGGATTTTTCATCATCTATGGCTTTGAGCAATTTATTCACAACATACGACGTTGCTAGTTCAGTTGAACGCTTTTCTCTGAAGCCAAAGTGAGATTCAGACAAAAGGTTATGTTTATTTATAAAAGTAATAAGACGGTAGTATATTAATTTTTCAAAAACTGTTGAGAATGTAGATAATACTGTAATAGGTCTATAATTGCCAATATTTTGTTTGTCGCCACCCTTATGTATTGGTGTGACCTTACCTATCTTTAAACCATCTGGGAAAATGCCTTTAATTGGAGACTCATTAATTAAAGATATAAGCAAGTGGCTTTGCTAAGACGTACTTGGCCTGTTTGATAACAAGAGCATTTAGACCATCAAAGCCAGGGGCCTTTCCATTAGGAATTTTTGTTAAGAATGTCTACAATTTCTTCTTGCGTAATAGGATTTAAGAAAAGAGAATTGACCTCTTGATCCTGAAGAAAGGATTCAAATGTGGTATTACATAATGGTAGATTACTGGCAAGTCTAGTGGCAACATTAGCAAAATACTCATTAAATACATCAGCAATTTCTTTGTCACTGTCAATTGTTATACCATCTTGAACAAAGTAAGAGGGGTTGCGTTTCCGCTGTCCCTTGTTTAATACAGTATTTATGATATTCCATGTTCCTTTGATATTGCCCTTTTCCTGGTTAAATTTTGTACGAAAATAGTTTTTCTTTGATATTTTAATTAAATTATTTAGCTTGTTTTTATACAGAGTATAAATGGATTTATTCTGAGAAGTAGGATTTCTCAGAAATTTTTTGTCGAGATAATTTTTTCGCCTTATTGAATGATAGATACCATCTGACAGCCAAGGTGACTTATGTTTATTATATCGACATTTTACCGCTTGTAGTGGAAAATATTTATCATAAAGTTTAAGAACGTGGTCTAAAAAAGAGCTATACATCAAAGGTGCCAGTCTATTTTTCTGCCAGCCTCGTTTGATTACATGTATTCGTATAGGAGAAAACCCTGACAGCTGCGGCTTGACTATAAAGATAGTGTTTGAACCGTACTTACACCCTGGTGCGTATGCACTGAGAGCTCTACGGTAATGCCTACCCGGTACCTTATTAATTTCAGCATCATCGCTTATGGCTGGCAAACAGCCAAAATCGCATTAACGGTTAATGGAAATAAATTAATAGTCTTAATTATTCATGGTTAGTGCATTAAGGCGACGCTTTATTACTTTTGCCCTTGATGGAGGTGCGGCGCTAATCCAGATACACATTTTGGTATGAGATACAAGAAGTTATTGAGTGCGATCCACACGTGCTTTATACACCAACTTCGATGCACAGAATGAGGTAGTCGCTTGCGGATCGGGTAACGTGTACAAAATGCCTTAAATTAAGACATTGGCCCGACTTTAACTCACTTTTGGTATAGAATGTCTGTAAAGCTTCATTCAAGATTCAAAATAAGTTTATTGTCATGATAATTTTTTTTTTATTTCCTCGTGTACATAGTAGGGCTGTGTGTTTTCGAAAAATTTGGTAACCGGATATTCGGATTTTGATTTCGATCGAATATTCGATATTCGAAGGCTGCCGATTGTAATTGCGCCACGTGATTCAACGAGCACGCACGACAGATAAGCCTGGCCTACACCACGCAAATAACATTGCGAATAGGGCGGGCTTGCAAATGTAGATGAGAATGATGGGGGTGATAATGATGGAAACTCCAATAAGAAAAAAAATAAAAAATAAAGCATTTTATTTCGTCGAATATTCGAACTGGAAAAAACCAAATGGATATTCGAACCGTCGATCGAATATTCGAATTCGGTTATTCGGCACAGCCCTAGTACATAATAATAATAATAATGTGTGGACTTATATATCGCCAACTCAAGGCGCATTATATTATTAACCCCTGCTCATAAGGCTCATAAATCATTCCTGAAACCATCTCAGCTCCCTGGGGAGTATACAGCTCAATTGCTGCCATTACAGCGCACATAGGGCTAATCAACCAACTCTGCCCTCACAGGTACCCATTTAACCCCTGGGTAGAGAGAAGCAATTATGGTTAAGTGTCTTGCTCAAGGACACAAGTGTCACGGCCGGGTTTCGAACCCACATTCTGCTGCTAACACCAGAACTTGAGTCCGGTAAGCTAGACCGCTCGGCCACGACACTCCATAGAATAATTTATGTTTAAAAAGGTAAATAAGTATTTCTAAAATATACAGTTGTATTACATTATTTTACTGTACTGCTATTCAGAACCACTGGGGCACAATCGACAGAAGACTGAGCAAAACAAGGAATAAACGATCCCAGGCACAGAAAAACAGAGACAGTGAGCATCACAAAGGCACACCACAAACAGATCATAAGCATTTATAACATACATAAATGCATTCACGCTTATATATATTGTATATATATGTATATATATGTATATATATATATATATATATATATATATATATATATATATATATATATATATATATATATATATATATATATATATATATATATATATATATATATATATATATATGTATATATATATATATATATATATATATATATATATACAATATATACAATATACAAAACACATATGTGAAAGTTCAGCTTTCTTCACTGTGTCGTAAACGAGACAAACGCACTCTGATTTTTGGTATTCATTCCACCGTGCAATTTCTGTTTTCGGATGACAGAAATTAATTTCAGAAATTATTTCACTAATTTTACGATAATACCTGAGACAGAAATATTTTAAAGGGACGGTATCGTCATGATCAGAACAGACTCAACAGGGCATGGAATCACTGTCCTAGTTTAAAGATGGAGTGCCATGGTCGAGCGGTTTAGTGCATCGGATTTGTGTTCTGGTGGCCGAGTCGTCAGAATGTGGGTTCGAATCCCGACCGCGACCATGGTGCTTGTGTCCTTGAGCAAGACACTTTACCATAATTGCTTCTCTCCACCCAGAGGTAAATGGGTACCTGTGAGGGCAGAGTTGGTTGTTGTGTTTGATTAGCCCTATATGCGCCGAAATGGCAGCAATTGAGCTGTATACTCCCCAGGGAGCTGAGATGGTTTCTGGAATGATTTATGCGCCTGATGAGCAGGGATAATAATGTACAGCGCTTTGATACCTTGTGTAAGAGTGCTTTAAGATGAACAGAGTGACTGAAATTTACTGACTCATTTATGCAGCAGCAACGGTGACTTTATCATGTGGGAAATTATTTTCAGTCACTGAGTTAATCTAAAACTAGTACACCGATTCCATGCCCTGTTGATCGTGACGATATTTCCCCTTTAAGTGATGTTTGCTACCATCTTCGACTTCACATGCCTAGTAAGTGTCATGTGAAACTGTGATAATTACTGGTAATGTTTTTTGAGATTGCCAATAATGTATATGGGGTTTTAAGTCAAAAATCTATTAAAAAACCAAAATTTAATACAGGCATGAAACCGTCAACGATTTCACGAAGTGATGAATCCATTAAAAATCACTATTTTGTCAGTTTTGTAGGTATTTAATTGGGGGTATATTCAACGTCGACATTTCTGCCAAGTTTCAAGTGTTTTAAACGCAATAGTTTCTTTATTATGCTAATTAATATACCCGACAAATCAATGGCTATAAGCTGTTTTTCCGTTTTGGCGAAGTGACGAATCATCATTCGTGGCTTTAGACCTAAGCATTGGAATACATATAGCGATTGGCAAAATGCCAGTGCGGGAACTGTTGTTGTGTTTTCACCAAGTGACGAATCACTTCTGAACGCACGGTCTTGTTTTTGCATTACTTACGTTTGGTTAAGTAAGTACTCCATTAATTAACATCTCTATGATAACGAGGGTGACATTTGTTTGTAATTTAAGTTATTTGCTTTAGTAGAAAGCAAAATCCTAAATGTCTAATGCTAAAAACAGGGCCGTAAACGAAGGCATAATCTTTACCGACTGACTTCAGCGGCGGTAAATCTTCAACATCACTGGACGAGCGGGGAGGGTATAGTCTTAAAAAATTTTGAGGGGTGGGTAGTCTTGAATATTTTGGAGGGGGTAGGAATGACAGATATTTTTAAGTGGGTAGGCATGAGCATGAGAAATTTCGAGGGGGTACTGGCGAGAAACAAAGAATATAAATTTTCCCCTGATATTAAATCACCTCAGGTACATAAACTACAAGCCTGCTTTGGTCGCTCGATTTGGTGGTTTATTTGCCGACTGAGGCAAGATATCGATTTGCTGACTGTAAATCGATAGGCTATTGTGTGGGTCTCAACCCCACATCTTTCCAATACGGCCCTGGCTTAAAAAAGTCTTTGAAATTGCGATTTCAAAACAGATTTGTGGGCTGATTGAAGGCAACCATTCATGGGGAAAATAGTCTATAATAAACAGTACATCAGGTAAAACTTGTAGCTTTACATGATGAAGAGGATACTGTAATTGCGGCGACACCATGTGAAATTCTCTATTGAGTAGTGATTGGTTCTGAAAAGAACTGGAGGTTACAACTCGACATTTCGATCAGTATGCTCTGATCGTCTTCAAGAGAACAGCACATCTTTGATCTATGTTTGAATATATACATTCCAATTGAGAAAAAATCCGTATATGCTGCATCTGCCAACCATCTCATTAACCCTAACTCCCTAGGCCCATTTGCTTACACATAACCTGAATCCTCCAAAATCCTTCAGTAGTAGAGCAAGCACATGACATGTATGCACACATGTGTTTTTAATATGTGATACATGTTCATGGCCAGGGACACTCCCTGCATGCATGGAGCAATAAACAGTGTCCACTGACCCAAGCACTGACCTTGCAATCACTACAACAAACCTGGATGTACATGTACCATGGAAAGGCAAGTATGCCTAATAACCTCAATCCTCCAAAATCCTTCACAAAGAGGATTTTGGAGGATTTGGGGGGTTAAATTACGAACATCAGTCCAAAGTGTGCAAGTGAGAAACAGCGCCATCTATCGTCTTGATTCGACAATTGTACATGTTCACGTCGATGGCGCTGTGTGCGGCCTGCTGACTGGTACCAGCCTAGACTTGATTTCAAGTCTGAGATCGCGGTTATTTTTGTCCGCATCAGCCACGCAAAACGCCGTTTACCACTACTGGCTATCACAGCCCTAACTCGCTATCTTAGACTTGACCATCTTGTGTTTGTGGGATATTCCTGCTTCATAGCTAAAATTTACATAATAATACGGATGCTAGAGAGATGGCCAATCAGGAGGCCACAAAAACCTTGTAGGCCGCGTCTATTACTAACAGGTTACAATCGCTTAAAATTCTTTCTGTAATATTCATTCGATATTAAATTTGTATAGTGCTTGGTACGTAAATAGTATTTGAAATGTATAGGTAAATTTAATGAGATCTTAGAGTTGTAAAAAAACACAAAATAAAATATATAATTCCTTCTCTACAAAAAACGTCTTACCTACACTTTAAATGGAATCGTTGACAAATGTGTCAGTGCCTCGCAGAAAGCTTTCAATGGCTTCAATCTGTTGGCTCTTTAGTGTATATTTCACACCTGCTGAGACTTTCGCCGTTTCAATAGTCGATCTGGCTGTCTCCGCATCCATCTTGTTCGCATACAACTTCTTGCAGCAAACTTCCACTCCAATGTTGTATTTTTTTTATCACATCCAATCCCGTAGAAGGTTTAGTTTGAATATTCATGTTATGGAAGGCTTTTGCAGTTTCCGACCAATCAGATTGTTCCGTCCACTTTTGGACTAATTCGCAGTAGGGTATGTACAAACCGATGAACAGCATTCCCAAGTTTGTGATCGAAGGTTAATGTCGGAGATTAATACACAAGAGGGCGCTATTTAATGCGATAATGGATTGGCTTCAGGCAGACAAAAACTACGATCACAGACTTGGAACCAAGTCTAGTACCAGCCGGGAGCGGAAGAACTTTCTCAGGACAGTAAGGTCAATACACAATGCTGCCTATATACTTTTAATGATTTTAAATCGTTAAAGTAGGGTTTTAAGCAAATAATAATAATCAACTTTCTTCATTTTGAGAGAAGTTATATTAAATGAAACTAAACAATGATTTATTATCTAAACTCATAGTAATTTAATACTGTAAAAATTCATTTCTCCGAACTCCGTTTGTTTCGAATTTAAAAAAAATCCTAAGGTCCAATGAAGGGACAAAATGGCCCTCTTACGTTTAAAAGTTGCCATTCTTATGTCACCCCTTCAATGGCCAATATCACCCAAGTGTTGGCAATAAATAGCGCCGATAACGTGCAAACGAAGAGTGGCTTTATCCGTTTTTCTCCAGTAGATCTTGGGAGTTTCTGAATTCGACACAAAAGGGTTACAAAGACTTATTACTGTACTTTGTGTTGAAGATATAATACAACTTATGTTGTTAAATTTCCTTATGACAAAGTCTTTATAAATGGGGAAATATTTGCTTAGAGCCCCGATCTTTAACAATTCGTATACAAATATATATGTTTTGTGGGGTGCCATGGTCGAGCGGTTTAGTGCATCGGATTTGTGTTCTGATGGCTGACTCGTCAGAGTGTGTGGGTTCGAAGCCTTGCCGCGACCATGGTGCTTGTGTCCTTGAGCAAGACACTTTACCATAATTGCTGCGAGGGACGAATTGAACCCAGCCACTGGGGATGTACAAGCCAGTGCATGCTTAGTGCCGGTCCCAAGCCCGGATAAATGGGAGGGTTGTGTCAGGAAGGGCATCCGGCGTAAAACCTATGCCAAATCAAATATGCGGTTCATGATCCGCTGTGGCGACCCCTAACGGGAGCAGCCGAAAGAGAACAACATACAAATATATATGTTTTAATTGAAAGATACACGTACGTAGGAAATCACATTATGCAAGTGCCGTAACTATATCCATACACTCGTATACCAGCCACTGACTTCTATTATACTGATAGAGATCAGTGATGCCTGTGATACCAGCGACCTTTGGTGGATCTCGACACCGCTTAGTCTTTAATCAAGTCGTAATTGGCAATATCGTTGAATAGGTCTACATACTAATGCTGGAAAACACATCAGTGGCAAGCAGACATCGCGATATGCACCAGGTTAGAGACCACGTGAGCACACAGCTGTATCCATTGTATTATCTGGCAAGGTTTTGCGGTAGCACTATATATATATATATATATATATATATATATATATATATATATATATATATATATATATATATATATATATATACATGTTCTCAAAGAGTTGTAAAAAAAATTGAACTGGTGGATTGAAAACTCGACGTTTCGATCAGTATGCTCTGATCGTCTTCAGGAGAATGTCGGAACTGGTAAGAGTGAAGTTGAAACTGACTTCACATGCGGCCTAGTCATAAGCCTATAGATGATGTGACCAATGACATCACGTTTACAAAAATAGCCCCAAATGTCAAACTGTACCGGGCACAAATTATGCCTGGGATTTATGGGAAAAAAAACATAAAAATCTAATATTTTGAAATGTCACCAGAAAAAATTCTTAATTTGATTTATTTTTAATAAGGCACTTACACAACAACTCAAATCTTATCATCATCTGAACATTTTAAAAATCCTTGATGTTATGCGGAGAAGTACAAAATAAAAATCTGCATACAAATAATACACACACTGGTCCCGATGGGAAATCACGATGGTACTCGCACAATGGTAAACAAGTCTCATGGTAATATGCCTTGTGAACATCGCGCTGTACCGCACGCACTGCTAAAAGATTTCTCATTAATGTATATTGCATAGTCCAAGACTCATAGTCCAAGACTAATTTTTCACAGTTGCAGTAACGTGGGCAGGGACCATCATCAAATATGGATTTGTTTCCTTCTTTTTTCAAAGGTAACGGTTGTTGTTTCTATATTACATACATGAAAGCCTTGTACAGAGATCCCTAAGAGACAATATACAAACATCAACAGAGCATGGTTTTAATCAACAAATTGCATTTTTATTAATCACATGAAATAATTTAGTCAATAAATAATTATACCCACTAATTACGAATCGGTATAAATTAGTATACAGCTAATCATGCAGTACATGTATTATGCATAGACAAACTGAAAGCCACAACACGACTCTTTATTGTCAACAGACTTCTTAAAATTATAATATTCGTCCGAAGACACTGTGCATTATACATGGCTCACATATTAATAATTCTCAAAGGGACAGTATCATCACGATCAACAGGACATGGAATCAGAGCGCTAGTTTTTAGATTAACTCAGTGACTAGAAATAATACCCCACATGATAAGGTCATATTATCATTGCTGCTGCATAAATGAGCCAGTGATTTTCAGTCACTGCGTTCATCTTAAACTAGGACACCGATTCCATGCCCTGTTGAAAGTCTGCTCTGATTGTGACGATACTGCCCCTTTAAATTAGCACAAAACATATTAATTACATTATGCATAGGCATTAATTAAAATCCACGGGCATACTTACGTATATATAAAACAGTTACACGATTTGGAAACAAATTGAAGTGATACAAAATGGCGGAGGCGCGACTTGAACCTGCGATATTTGTTTCTGCAGAAAAGAATTGCCATTTACCTTCTCTTACCTGGGCCCAACTTCATAGAGCTGTTACGCAGACAAAGATTGCTTACCAGAAAAAATTGCTTAGTAGATTTCTTAGGTTACCAGCCAAACATTCCTACACAAGCTTGTATGACTGTTTTATGTACTACTCAAAACAATTTAGGGAACACCGGAATAATCTCAGTTAAAGCAAGATCATTTATTTCAGACACAATGTTTCACAGAATTGATGAGAAACAACTGCACAATGAAACAGATGATAAAGGATGCATGTAGTGATTACACATTTCATGACATGACTACTGAAAGAGAGAGGGGGGTTGCAAATGAAAATCCCGGTTCATGGAACATTTCAAACCTATTTGATGTTAAAAATCCGGTGTTCCCTAAATTGTTTTGAGTATATTTGCTTAGCTAAATTCTCTGCTTAGCAGCTCAGTGAAATTGACCCCTGTTGTTCATTTTAGCATACAAAATGGATACGGGCGAGTGCAAAAATGGCAATTCTTTTCTCCAGCGCTCTACCAAACGAGCTACATACGAGCTACAAGCAGCCCATGATAACCGGTTTTTCAAGTTGCCGGTTTGGGAAACAGCCTGTTGTAGATATGACGTTTGATAGAGCGCTCGTACAGTAATGTAGATGTCGCTGGTTCAAGTCCCGATTCGTAGGCCTTAATTTACATCAAATAAATGTAGACCTCAATTCATACTTATCCACAGTTGTTTTAGTTGAAAATTGTGAAACAAAAGTTATCAACCATCAGGTCAATGTAGAAATAATGAATTAACACTTCTATGACTGCAAGCGTCAAAACCAGTCAAAATGTTGATATACACTCACGGAATATAAAAACGCATCAACTTATATTGTGCATAACTCAATGTGTGAATTCTCGTCTTTGGAGTATCTGTCATAATTGCTTGTTTATGTTCATATGCAATGCATATTGAAACCTCAAAATGAGAAAGTATTGATTAAAATATCATAAATTGTTAACCTACCGTATGTTCTTATTTCTCACTGCAATAATCTGCTGTTGAAAAATATGTGAAATATTGGGATGATGCGTTTTTAAATTCCGTGATTATACTTTCCAAGGTATATCTAGTGCATTTAAAAGTCGAATAAAATAAATAAATAAATAAATAAAAAATATAATAAATAAATAAATAAATAAATAATTAAGCGCATCACCGCACCGATTTTGAAGTCGACCTATGGTCAGAAACAGGAGACTTTTTTGGCCTTCAGGTTGTATTGAATAAATACATGTATTTTAACAACAACCCATCCTGCCAATCAAGCAACACGGATAGACCAATAGGGTTACGCCTTTTCCATGACGACTGTTGCCAAGGGCGACAACTGGTTCCATCTATTCCTGTATACTTGCATGGAGGAAGTTTTTCAACCAATCAATCAAATACAAAATGAAACATTAAAATAATTTAAGACAAGATGAAGCATTATGACAGAAAGCGCAGGGAAGAAGTGATTCACATTGCACAACAAATAACACAAATTTTAGAAATTAATGGGATAAAGTATATGTATGTATTACTAAAGCCATTGCTTTTTACAGTATGTTTACAATATTATATCAAAATGGCGTATTATAGATGACAACAAGTACCACTAGTTGTTGAAGAGCTTTTTTCCTCCCTTCAACCTCTCTCACATCGTAGGAATGTAGCCAGCCTTTCACTGTTCTACCATTATTATTACAGGGATTGTTCTGCTGAGCTACATGAGCTAGTTATAAAGCGCAGGGATTTTCCTAGTGTTACTCGCTTTGGTAAACAAGCAGGTGACCACCCTCACTTCGACTCCTCAAAATCATGAGTAAGTTCCATTTGGATAGCTTCTTCCCTAGAACAGCATTACAATGGAACGCCCTTCCAGCTGATTGCTTTCCACCAACTTACGATCTATTTAAGTTTAAGAAAAAAATCAACAAATGTAATCTTGCTTAAATGGTGGATGACATCGCATTGTGTAACCCCCTTACACTCTAGTGGCTATTGGCCTTGTTTAGGGTGACTGACAGTAAAAAAAAACACACAAAAAAAACACATTATAAATAGCTGTGAATCCAGAGAGGCTGAAAGCAGTGGGCGTTTCCAGGGGGCGTGTCCAGGCTGGAGGGGTGGTAGGCGTGCATGACAAAAATGGTACACAGTGAAAAGGGGTACATTATGAGAGTGTATGGTTAATTTAGATGCACGATGACCAAACATTAAAGTGGTACAGCCTCTTACCACCCACTGGATCCGCCCAATGACTGGAAGGGTGAGAAGGAGGGATGGGGGAGGGGTAAAAGTACTAAGGAGCAGGGTACGTGCTACCCAGACCTGCAAATAGTGGTCTGGATTCACATCCTATACTCCTGGATTATGGTGACTCCATACACATTTTAAAACCGACTTTTCTCGATGACCGAACAAAACAGAGTCACACCAGTCTCACTGATAGGTTGGGCCTCAAGAGCTATAATTGTTTGTATAATAACGGTTTTTCTAACGCTGCAGCAACTGCTGCCAGGTTCCTAAGGTTATGGTAATGGAATCACAATGAAAATGTCACCCTGTCAACAGGAACCAGCCTATTTATGGACATGGGTATCTTTCTTATTCTTAATAGACTTGTGTGTATGAAAACCGTGGCATGATATATAGGTTACGGTATTGCAACGAATCAACTTATTTACAATAGGTACATCGTAGCCCTCTATCGGTGAAAAAGAAATGCTCCGGGTTTCTCCATCCAGGGCACGTTGCGGTACCATGTATAGTCGTTGTTAAAAAAGTATTTTATTTTCTACGAAAAATTTAATGTAAATGTAGTACAACGATGTAGTAACTAACCAACGATGCGCTTAATACCCTCAACGGCCGTGCACGGAGCGGATAAATAGGAACCAGCCTATTTAGGGCAAAGCCGTATTCTAATTCCCATACACGTGTGTGTATGGAAAGCATTGTGGTTGTGGTATGGTAAAAGGTATGTTATTGCAACAAATCAGCTTATTACTAAAAGAAATATTGTCCCCAAAAAATGGGCAAGACACTTCAAATTATAACCGATTTTGTCTTCCTTCAATTCAAAGCCGTCTGGTACCTCGACGATTTGTGTAGAAAACAAATGCGAAAGCCTCAAGTACAACTTCAAAAAAAAAATGCTGTGGGAAGCACCTTTTTTTTCGTAGGATGGCAATGGAAGTTTCACAAAGTTCGTGATCTTCAATAGCCACCATACGGGGAAAAAATTGCCTACATGTTAGGCTATACAGGTTTCTTGAGTTCTGCCCGAGAAAAAATCATGCAAATACTCTGTCACCCGTACGGGTTTCTGTTGGTGTATTGGTTCATTAAAGGCAGCATACATACACTTTTGGTGAAATGTTTGTAAACGCATCCATACTTTATAATATAAATCAAGATATGTGTACATTACATATGAAGATTGCAGCTTATTTCATTAGTAGTCAACAAGAAAATAGTGCAAATGCATTCAGATGGACTTTAACCACAAAAATGTTTTATGAGGTTTTTCAAGAGACCATGACAGTAAAATATTCTTCATTGATCTTTGTGGTTCCTCGGGCAGAACTGAGTAATATTGTTAAGATACATCCGTCACCGTCATAGTTCCTGTGTTCATATGTGTAGCTCTATCGGGGTCTGTAATCGCGTCCGAGGCGGGCTACCACTGTGTCGTCGACTGGTTCTCATGCAGAACAGAGCAATCCATGGTAAGAACACGGCCAGTCCGATCATTCCTACGCACAGCAGGCATACTGGTACCCATATACTGATTCCTACGTTGCCATGGAAATACGCCAGGTGATCTACCATGAGGTAGATGCCGACTGCAGTCACCCCCAGAAGGAGGAGAAGAACAACGATTGAGGAGGCTATTGTGTTCTCTTCAGATGGCTGGATGGGGAAAAAGAGGAAATATGTCAAATCAATTATCATAAATTTATACGATTGTGAAATAGCTTACATAAAGATGCTCCCAATGTTACAGATGTCTCTCCATAGAGAAACGAAGTGTTAATTTGTTCCCATGGTAGCATGGCGGTTGGTTTTTCAACATTCCTTGTTTCGTTATTGTTCCTTGACGCAACACGTATGGTTCGTCGATGTTACTATCATAAAGTCATTACTGCGGGATTGAGACGATCTTCGTTTATTTAGTGGTTTGGAATTAGCCTTAATTCGTTTTTTCAGCTTTAATCCCTTCAGCACTCTTTGATCATGTGAATTATATGTATATTAATAGAAATACTGCAATTTTAAGTCACGTACATCCCTAGATGAATATGGTCCATACATGAATATTCTGGTGAGACATGTTTGGGTAATATGGCGATATACCCTGTACAAACAGAGATGTTGAATAATAATATCAGCGGTTTCTACTGTATTACCCTCAAGGTGTCCAAATTTGGCGAGTCGCCGCCCAGAACGAACATTGCTGGTGTTGGTTTTAACACGCCAGCTTGTGCAGTGTATCCCGGAGAAACATTTTAGAGGGGGGTTACTTACGGTAAAATACGATTCTTTTGTGATTTTTTTGTCGTAAGGCTTCTGGCATATCTCACACTCTTCCGCACCTTTCAACATTATCCACTTCAACAGACACTTTTTGTGTACGAACTTCGATGAGCCGGAACACCCACATGGCGACACTAACTTTTCTTTTGCTGGAAATATCAACAAAATGTTATCAAAATAGTGTTTGAGTACTTAATGTGATTCATGTGTTTACCTTACTTTGCAGGAATCTTTAACGTTCACGCTAAATTGCAGTAATTGATAACCTACCGTGTAAAAACCGAGGTGGTGTCAACTTCCATAGTCTTCCATTGTATACATAATTTTTAATATTGGGCACACATGAATACTATAGAAACGTACAGAAGACCCGGTGAAGTCCCCATGGTTCTCCCTGAACCACGCTCTCACTTAGCGATAGTTGAGAAATGAGTTGCCCGATATTGGTTCTCCCCTGAACCATAATCTAACTTAGCGACAGTTGAGACACGAGTTGTGCGATAAGGTTCTTTTCAAAACCTGTACCTCACTTAGCGATAGTTGAGATAAACACATGGTGTTACCGCAAACCGAAACGATATCAACACTTTTTTTGTCTTTGTCTTTGTTTTTGTTTTTGTTTTTGTTTTTGTTTTTGTTTTTGTTTTTGTTTTTGTTTTTGTTTGGGGGGTATTTTGGAAGACCCAATTTCTGTTACACCAACCTTTGCTATCTTGACATATTCTGCATATTGGTCCGTCAATTGAAAGTACAGACATCTGGGTTCTGCAGCTGAATGTGGGCGATGACGGGCGACGAGGGGGTGCTGTATCGTCGACAATCACGACGGTGGGTGTGCACGATTCTCCCGGTGTGTCTGCTGTGGAGCACCCTGGCTCGTTGTCTGTGTAGCCTTCATTCTGCCAAATGAAGATGAATAAATGTTTTTAAGATAATTTCTGATTATATCAAAGGCCAACAGATAAACACGTCATGGACACAGCTGGCGGACTCGCAGATGACAAATTAGGCATACGTGTTAAATAATGAAATTCGTCATGTTCTCTTCAATGAGACCAAATGATTTCAAGACTTACGGTAAAGACTGTTTGCGGTGACACCGTGTAAAAAATTTCTTTCGAGTAGTAAATAGTTCTGAAAAGAACCGTGAACCAACCGGTTCTTTTCAAAGCTATTTACTACTCAAAGAGGATTTCTACATGGTTGGTCATGGTTCTTTTCAGAACTATTTTTCCGTGACAAAAACAGACGTGAAAAAGAATACTGTACATTGTACTAAGTGTACTGTAAGACCGTTAAGGGCCGAGCGCCGGTCAGGATTACTGTATATTGGACCTATCACATTCCATTAAAAAGGAGATGCACAAATAAGGGCAATACTTGGTGTTGAGCATTCATACTTGCACTCACAGGTATGAGATCATTATTAAACAAATAACAAAATTGTCAAATTTGTAAGACTAACTTGGTGTCAAAATCCTGATGCATGGTACCTATATCCATGGGCGGATCCAGAACATTTTTTAGGGGGGGGGGGCTGAGAATCAAAAACAATTATTTTTCAGTACTACAAAAATTACAATGAAATAATCAAAGGGAGAGAAAAACAAAGCACAGTGAGGGAATGGGAGTGCGTTCTCCCCTCCCCCCTCTCTCTTTTTCTCTCCTTTTTTTAATTTTTTTTAATTTTTAATTTTTTTAAACGATTTCAGGGGTGGCTACAGCCCCTTAGCCCCCAGATCCGCCAATGATATCTTACCACGGAATAATTTTAATTGAGGAACGTGCTGTCATTAAAAAAGAGAAATCATTGCCAATAAATAAGAGAACTAAATTCCACGGAGAGTAAACATACACGTAGAAGCAGTTTTGCCAACAAAAACAATCGAAATATATACCTCCCTTTAAAACCAATCTTTCACCGTTGTATTCCCCCCTGATGGGTTTTCTTGTTTGCAGAAAACAGCATGTGCTGTTCACAACAATCAATACCATGGAGCATATATGCTAAACAAATTATGTTCTCTATAGACTAGCGAAAATCACATGCCCTAGAAAATCAGAGGCAAATTATAAAATATATCACAGTGCCATCTTTTTATTTACTTTTCTGTAAGAAAGCTTTCCTTTGCCCCGAAGGCTTTACATGTACCCGGCTTAACTACTTATGAATTGGGAAAGTGAAAGGAACAACACATATTGATTCAATAGCCTTATTTCGTTCACCTTTAATCGAATGATCAAACTGCTACGAGAGATTTAACATTAACCTATAAAGCATGATGCTTTAACAATGTTATAGTCATGGCAGAAAATGTACAGACAGACTGTTGAAAGGATTCCTCTTTTCTTGCCGCAAGCCGTTGTATCCGTTCGATCCGTGCGCTAAATAAAACGTGCACCAGATGGCGACTGATTAACATGATGTCATGTTTGAATACACGCACCGGACGTGCTTAACCTTTCAAAGGGGGAATACAACGCCTCATGCGTTTAATGTGTTGGCCACGTACATCGTTAAACCATGGAGGAAGGAAATTCCTTCCTCCATGGTTAAACTGTGTGGGTCAACTTACTTCAGTTTTTCATTTGATTAATTGGTTTGTTTTGGTCAATAATTCTTACACAGTCCACAACAGAAACGTCTGCAGGTTGGTTGTTTTATATACGTACATTTATTTCTTGTATTAACCCCAACCCCAATCCTCCAAAATCCTCTTTGCTAAAGTGAATGATTTCGAAGGATTGAGGTTACATGCTACATGCTCTTTGCTAAAGTGAAGGATTTGGGAGGATTGAGGTTATTAGGCATACTTGCCTTTCCATGGTACATGTACATCCATGTTTGTTGTCGTGATTGCAAGGTCAGTGCTTGGGTCAGTGGACGCTGTTTATTGCTCCATGCATGCAGGGAGGGTCCCTGGCCATGTACATGTATCACAGATTAGAAACACGTGTGTGTGTATACATGTCATGTGCTTGCTTTACTACTGAAGGATTTTGGAGGATTCAGGTTATGTGTAAGCAAATGGGCCTAGAGAGTTAGGAAGGATTCAGGTTATGTGTAAGCAAATTGGCCTGGGGAGTTAGGAAGGATTCAGGTTATGTGTAAGCAAATGGGCCAAGGGAGTTAGGAAGGATTCAGGTTATGTGTAAGCAAATGGGCCGAGGGAGTTAGGAAGGATTCAGATTATGTGTAACATTAGGTTAAAGCTATAAAGCATTGCAGGCATAAAGCTGTACCATCCAAGGAAAGACAACCCCCTTAAGGTTTGTGCAAACTGACCAATGGGGAAATGGGGTATATTACACTGCTCTCTAATAAACAAAATTGTCATAAAAAGGGACAATATCGTCAAGATCAGGGCAGACTTTCAACAGGACATGGAATCGGTGTCCAAGTTTAAGAAGAACACAATGACTAAAAATTACTGGCTCATTTATGCAGCAGCAACAGTAATATGACCTTATCATGTGGGGTATTATTTTCAGTCACTGAGTTAATCTAAAACTAGCACTCCGATTCCATGCCCCGTTGATCGTGACGATAGTGTCCCTTTGAGAATGTGAGACATCAAAATATCTCAAAATGAATGATAAGGCGCATGTGTTGAAACATGATGTGCAGAATGCAATATGGGTGGTTGACAAAATGGCTGCCGCGGTATCGAGTTCAGAACCCTTTAAAAGAAATGGGGGGGGGGGGGAAGCATTTTAATCACCTAATAAATCAAGATTTTGTAATACAATTATATGACATCCAAATGTCATAAATAATCACAATTTTCATACGATTCCCAGCCATGTGCACTTTACACCATAAGGCACCCCGTTGGGATCATGGCCGCTTAGTCGTCATTCTTCATTAATCACAGTGGACGAGTTAACCACAACATTTATATTTTTAGATGAAGCCTACGTATACGATAATGTTAAAAACAGCTTCAAATGGCACATTCACCGAGGCGTTTCTATTAATAATGTGCTTACGTGTGTATATGGCACCATATTGTGTGTAGAAGACTGCATTTTATGCAGGTTGTCCCCAAAATGTCCCTTTTTTCGTAATTTCAAAACTAACCCACATTAATGTTGCCATAAATTTAATGCCCATTGAACCTTCTCGATTCTGTGAGATGTCCGTAATATTTCTCTGACTCGTTTCGACATTAAAGGGAGTTCTGTAATACTATTGGTAATGCTGGCAATACTTAAAATATCATATACTTTCTCCAAATCACTATTTATTACATTAATTCTAACTCCCTAGGCCCATTTGCTTACACATAACCTGAATCCAAAATCCTTCAGTAGTAAAGCAAGCACATGACATGAATGCACACGTGTTTCTAATCTGTGATACATGTACATGGCCAGGGACCCTCCCTGCATGCATGGAGCAATAAACAGTGTCCACTGACCCAAGCACTGACCTTGCAAATCACTACAACAAACATGGATGTACATGTACCATGGAAAGGCAAGTATGCCTAATAACCTCAATCCTTCAAAATTCTTCACTTTAGCAAAGAGCATGTAGCATGTAACCTCAATCCTTCACTTTAGCAAAGAGGATTTTGGAGGATTTGGGAAGGTTAGGGTTAAGAACCATGACTGAGAACATAATGAAATTGCATACAGATTGTTCATATTGTATTTTTTATTCAGTCGGGCAATTGAGTTACTAATGTTACCAACATGATAGCACCTCCACGAGCGGATCCAGAATATTTTTTAGGGGGGGGGGGGGCTGAGAATCAATAACGATTTTTCAGTACTACAAAAATTACAATGAAATAATCAAAGGGAGAGGAATACAAAGCACAGTGAGGGGGAAATGAGGGGAAACATGAGGGGGAATACCTTACCGTTTGTATCTGATTCTGTTTTTTTAAATTAATTTTTTTTTAAACGATTTTAGGGGGGCTACAGCCCCCCCTTAGTCCCCCCCCTCCCTGGATCCGCCAATGACCTCGGTCAGAAATATGTTTTAAAAAAAGAGGAAAGTATCGTCCCAGTCAGAACAGACTTTCAACAGGGCATGGAATCGGTGTCCTGGTTGAAGATGAACACACGTGACTGAAAATTACTGGTTCATGTATGCAGCAACAACGACAATATGATCATGTAGGGTATTTTTTTCAGTCACTGAGTTAATCTAAACCTATAGCACTCCGATTCCATGCCCTGTTGATCGTGACAATATTGTCCCTTTAAATAATGCATGACACCATAATTAAGTACAACTGCGATCATGTTATTTTTTCAAGATTACCGATAGTACAGTGTTTTATACACGATGTGATCCACATGTATACGAGTAATAATACCCATTTTTGGGTCAAATTTGGCAAGGCCCAAAAATCACCAGCGTTGCATAATATTATCTTGTTAACACACAGATAACTGAATCTGATTGACGTTCCACAGAACACTGTATAACAATTGGACATAATACAACATTTTAAGTTATTCAACAACAACATATTGGATTTGTTTGTTTTTGTTATTTCAATGAATTCAGTCACTCCACTAATGGACTACATGTATATATGTACTAGTTCGAGCATGAAACCAGTGGGGATATAATCTGAAGTGGATCAGTTATTATTCAATGTTTCCTTAATGTGTTCACTGATCTCACTTTGCCTACTGCATGGCTTAATCACCCGACGGTTCAATTTTCAAGTTTTGATACATTTTATGTCATTTTCTTAAAAACAACCTGTGAACATTGTACTCCATTACATTTTGATGTCATGCATAATTCCTGGTATCAAAATGTCAGACAAGGGCTTCAATGGAGTATATACGTGTGACGTCACGTTTCCATGGCAGCATGGGTGGGTGTTCTGCACATTATTTGCTTTGTTCTTGTTCTATGACGCAACACTAACGAAATGCTTCTGTGATTTTCTCAACTTGACGTAAGCAGTAAGCAAACCTCAGTTTCACAGCCCCATCTAATATCGGATCACATCGTCAAGATCATTGCATTATATATTGCTCAGACACGGCATAGGGAACATTGAATGCTGATCTATAAGTAAACCCAGGGATGGGATAACAAGTGCTCATCCATGACGATGGACATGCTGTAGGACAAATCACTTCGCATAATCAGAAGTAATTTTACAGCAAATGGCAGCACCTTGGACACAATTAGTTCTCGGGAAGATCGATACTATCATCAAGTTTGACAGTTTTTGGTTATTTTTTTTTAAATACCAATTCTTTACCTTATCTTTAAAACTCTTGTACATTCTGGGCAGGAAGAAATGATTACACAAACCCTTATGTGTTATGGTCTCTGAAAAATTATTTTCAGTGGTAGGTTTAATGTTCACCATTAAAAGTTGGTGTTACACAGCACACAGGCAAAAACACGAAGTTTTCTTTAAATTAATTTAAATTAATTGGCCCTAATTTGAGCCCTCCTTGATACCAGACTTGCTATAAACATAACTGCACCAGCAGCCGACAGAGTGGGAAGACCACGTGTTTCTTCGTTGCTGTCCCATGGTGATCTCTCTGGATTACGTCCAAAACTACATACCCCTGCCTTGCTATTTGCATAAAACCCTGCCTCACTATCAAAGCTTTTAAACCATAAGAATTCATTTGCATAAACCACTGCCCTTGCTATCACAAATTCCTCATACTCTGACCATGCTCTGACTAAGAAAAACTATGGTCCTCTATTGTACTCTGCATTCCATAGATCTCTGCCCTGGTTAGGGATTTGTGTTCTGACTGTCTATTATGTGACTTAAAGGTCCTGTGAAATAGTTGTTTTCATTGTATACAATAAAGTATGCCTACTGGAACATATATTTGTCATTTGTAAATTTCCCCCTCACGTTTATACCATAAAAATATTAATTTTTAAATTTAGGGGGTGCGCTTCGACACGCCCATACCCCTCATTAACATAAAATTCGTGACGTACACTGAGGCGATTCCCGATCCGCGATCCACAGCACTTGCCCAAGTATGCGTCGTATACAGCGCACCACTGCATGCAGAGTGTTGCTAGAGAAAAAGTTTCCTTAAGTTTTCTGTCAGGTTTGAAGCTTATTATTTTCGATAATGCCATCGAGGTGTGTAGCTGCAGGTTGCAGCAACACCACCAAATACGGTGTTAGTCTACACCGATTTCCGTCTGATCCAAAATACAGACGTATTTGGACGACTAAAGTGAAGCTGACCAGAGCGAAGTGGTTGGTGGGACCGACGGAACACTCATTCTTATGTAGTTCTAGTGCACAGTTCGAGCAGACATGCTTTGAACGGGGCCTTCACAGCCAGTTCGGTATGGCTTATAAGGCCATGCTGCTACCAGATGCAATTCCAACGATATTCCCGCTAAGTAAGAAGGCTGGGAAGGCTCCAACGAAGAAGAGAGGTGCTTTTTTAAAGCGAGAAAGACTCAGGGTAAGAGGCCATTTAATAATACTCCCATGCATAACCCAGTCCACTTCCGTGCAAAACGACATGTTCACACCATGCTCACCGTTTCAGTGTTCACGGCATGAAAACATGACGTGATTTTCCGCATTAATAAAAACATCGTGTCTGATTTTATATCCTGGCAAGACAAACATAAAAACATTAAACCTTCTTTCTCATTATGCCTGCGCTTGTTTTGAGTTTTTTAAATAATCAGAACTTTGACTCAACTGTTTCTGTTATTTCATAAAATAACACCGTAATGTTAGCATTGCATTTGGTGTGTTTTCCGACCGCATGATGGGGGCTTGCGCTGCGTTTCACGGTACATAGAAATTATCTGCCTTTGTGTACGTCACGAACGTTTCGTTAAAACTTCGAAAATTCGGGGGTCAATTTTTGATTATTAGATAAACAATTAATAATCCACTCGAAACAAAAAAAACATTTAAAATTGTTTTTAATTCATACCAATCAATATAACAGCACCAAGAAATAAAGTTTGGTAAATGCACTCTTCACAGGACCTTTAACTGAAAGAACAAAAAAAAAAAAACTATGTTGGCCTATACAACTAGCCCTAGCTGTTGATAAACCTAATGGCAAACAATTTAAATGGAATCTTGACTATTTACAGTATATTACAAAATAAATCCAATAAATCATGACACAGAGAAATAACACAAAAATAACACAAAAACCTTCTAAGATTCTCAGAAAATAAAACACTTCATATATATTATTATTGACATTTGCCTCTTAATAAATATACAAACCAGTTTCCAATCTTGATAGGATTAAAGATCGCGGCACGACTACGACAAACAAACCATGATAATTAATTGAGTTTTGTTTTATAATGTATATATTTCTGTGGGTTGTTATGTTGTCCAATGGGCACATCGGCCCCAAAAAATAAAATCGAGAGTTTTGATGTGGGCGATCGAACAAAAGAATAATAGAGCGAGAAATCAAAACAACCAATTACGACACAAAAAGCATAGAAAATAGTGAATAGTTGTGTTTTTGCTATTACTTTGTCTATTGGTTAAGAGTGCTATCATGTCTAATGACTCACTGTGTAATCAAAAGGCAGCCTTGGAGCCTTGGAATAACGAAAAGTCAATGTTGAACAAGCTGTGTATCTTTATACCAGCTCAAATGAGAGACATTATATTGTTCAACATTGACTTTTTGTCATTTCAAGGCTCAGTTTATTTGCCCATAATGCTCAAATGATTTTGACTGCGTGTAGTTTGTTCATGTGGTGGGCTCTGCGTGTGTCATTCATTCACTCATTCATTGCGGTTCTATTCATTAAAAAAATCAGAAGGGTAAAAATATCCAGTTTACAAAGATTCATGTTTACACTGTTCATTGAACGGAAAACATCGGTCAAGTTCCTCTTTCATATTAATAGGCTCATGCAACATATTGCATTCTGTTAACTCTCTGTTATGTTTTCTCATTGCACGCTTCGTGCACAAACTTATGAGGGCGCCATTTAAGCAGCTGTTTCCAGCAATCCATTAATAGTTACCAGGGAAAAGAGGTCCATGTTGAAATAAAACAAAATAGTCGAAGAAAAACTCCTTTTTTTCATGTAGAAAACGCTTTTATATTCAATGATACGTCCAGCAAAATGTTATCGAAAATTTAAACATAATGCTGTTAAATCATGTTTCAAACTTAGGCCTCATAAAGTGCCACTGAAGAGTTTGTTATTCGACTCTTGTTGAGTCGAAAAGCTCACAGGTTGGTTTCTACGCATATTTCTTGATCCTCATGAAACCTAAATGTAAATAGCGACCTTTTTCATATCGAAAGGGTCCGGGTTTTATAACAAGATGAACTCGGCACATGAAAAGAGGCTGCGTGTGCGTGTAGTCTCATTAATCGATCAATTAGGAATGCGTGATTGATCGTAGGCACGCTTGTCTGAATATAACGATGTCGGTTATTCGATTAATATTAACATGCAATTCGAGTTAATTATGGACGGCTGAACTATCCCAACGAGGTATCATTATAATGTTCGTCACTACAGGATGTCTCGAAGGTCATCTATGTATAATTGATCTTCAGTATACGTCTCTAAAGTACAGTACGGACCATTGCTCTGTGAGTGCATTTACTGAGCAGCAGCTGCGATTTTTTGTCATGGGGGGGGGGGGGTGGACACAAATAAATTGGGCTTTATAAGCTACAGCCTGAAGAGGTAGTTTGTTATTATGATGGAATTATGTAATCATAATTAAATGTGGTCTGAGTAACTCTTTTTGGGGCACGATAACTATGTGGGAAATTGCCATTACCGTCTCAAATCAGAAATTGGGGACGGTAATCTCTGTTGGTGGCATTCGGGTCTAAGGGCACGAGGGCTTGTAACCCTGCGCATTTATGTGGGATGTGATCGTCCTGCTCTGGGAGCCAAAAGAGTGGTTCTGTCCGGCTCCCTAAAACAAAATAAGTATTAAGCTTGCGCGATATTGATTTTTTTTCATCCACGATATATTTTTTTCATTAATGCCAGATTGCTTTAGAGCTGATACAGGTATGTACCCCTCTACAAACATCACAATAAATCGTAAATTCGTTTGCATAGCGTGTATGTACTAGTATTTTCTCACTTCCAAATTTTGAAAAGACTGTCCTAATATTGTTTCCATGGACTTTCTGAATTGACTCACAATGGCGATTTTTTTAAATCGCGATATATTTTGTTAATGGATTAATCGATTTGCCGATATCTCGATAACTTAAAAAGGTTCTCGATATAGTAATCGAATGAAAAAAGGTATCGCGATATTCGATATTATCGTGCTATCGCCCAAGCTTAAAATAAGTATTCGAAAATTGATATTCGAATTTCAGTGTGTTCTTGTCTGCCTTCATTCCTGTACTTCCCATTAAGTTGAGAATGATCCAGGAATGAAATAGCCGAATGGCAGAGATAATAATAATGTAACGCGCCTTGAGTGTCACATCGTGATGGAGTTGGCGCTATATACAAATCCACTATTACATTTCAATCGACCCAATTAAGGTATGGTTTAGGTATCACTTTTTTAATGAATGAACCATAAACTACTTCGTCCCCAGGTCCACCTCGTTCTCACTACTACTGAACCCTGATGGGGAAAAAAAGGTTTCCGCAACGCTGATTTGTTACTACAAAATAATCAGCAAAATCAGTTTAAATATTGTTTCGAAGAAACACAATTTTAAGATTTATTGTTTTCATAATATCATGCATAAATGATATATATTGGTCTAGATATATTGGTCTAGAGTACAGTCAAAGAATTTACCCACACTGTTATCTTGATATTGAATCGGAAATTCATTTTTTGTTTGACTATACCCTTAGGATGCTATTATCAAAACAAATGACCACTTTGAATTTTTAACTGGCGAAGAAAGATGGTATTTTCTTATGAACTCTTCAGATGAAGCCATCATTAATTGCGTTGCTAAATATATATTTTTATTAACTATGTTGAAAGAAAATCAGAATGTATGAGTATGCTATCTGTAAACACTCCTTCTTGCGCGACAACTATTATTATTGATTGTTTTATGTAATAATGTAACCCCGCTCCGGGGTAAAGGGGTTTGTTCCAGATTCAGAATGAAATACAATACAATACAATTTTTATTTTTCAGTGGGGTTCCATGGTCGAGCGGTTTAGTGCATCGGATTTGTGTTCTGATGGCTGAGTCGTCAGAGTGTGTGGGTTCGAAGCCTTGCTGCGACCATGGTGCTTGTGTCCTTGAGCAAGACACTTTACCATAATTGCTGCGAGAGACGAATTGAACCCAGTCACTGGGGACGTACAAGCCAGTGCATGCTTAGTGCCGGTCCCAAGCCCGGATAAATGGGAGGGTTGCGTCAGGATGGGCATCCGGCGTAAAACCTATGCCAAATCCTAACGGGAGCAGCCGAAAGAGGACAATTTTTTTTATTTTTCAACGCGTCAATTTTTTTCATGATTAATTTTATCGAAACTAGTAGTAGAATGCCGAAATAAATATGACGAAATTAATGTCTACCTGTTATGCATAGGATTTAATATCTGGATGGCCTAGTCCCGGCCTCCCTACTGTAGGCACGTTCTGTTAGTATATCAGACTTTATCCCCAAACCCCATCGACTACAAACACCTAATTAAAATATCTAAGAATGTTGGATATTGAAATCGTCCCGTTCCAGGCAGGGCGAGAAAGCAGTGGGTACCAAGTATACACAAACTGATCGAAAGCCAAGGGACCGATGGGATGGTGGCCATAAGCCAATCGCTATTCTTTTTCCTGCAGTACACTCCGTCAATGGCTTAGAAATTGGCATAAAAATCTAATTTAAAAAAGGTCAAGTTAGACTAATTGCATACTGATCGAAACGTCGAGTTGTACCTCCAGTTCTTTTCAGAACTAATTACTACTCAATTGAGAATTTCACATAGTATCACCGCAATTAGTTTAACTTATCCTCCTCACCATGCAAAGCTACAAGTCTTACCTAAAAAAAGGTTCTTCAATAATTAATTCACCTACAAATTCGGCTGGCATGGTAGTCTTGTAGGTTAGAACGGTCGCCTTGCAAGTTGGAGGTACTGGGATCAAGACTAGGTTTTTCAACATTTTCATAATTTTGTTTTTAATAATTTTTTATACATTTTTTTAACTTCAAAATTAATTCAGAAGCAAAGCATACCGGTAGTAATTCTCGGTTGCAGGAGGATTTTGTTTTTTGAAAAATAAAGTCAAAAATAATTTTTTTTAGTATACAAATGCATACAGTGGACGAATTGTACTGCAGAAAAAAAAGTCGCAACACCGATCCGCGCACAATTAGACTGGCCCTCTGTCTTATTAAGTTATATCCTAGCCTCAAAGCGTGATGTCTGATCTTCGATAAAAGAACATTAAACTATATTGGTGGTACACGGATGTTTTCATTTACACCGATGGATACAAGGTTCCAAAAGACCCCCTAGAGGCCCCGATATGATTGCTAGGCTCTGGCCATGCAGGATATGCCAATTCATAACGCTTCATTGACAATTTTCTTGAACTTGATACAGCATAGCACCACCTGGTGGAAAGACCGTTGCACAGCATAAACCACACAGGAACACTGTATTTATTGTTTCCTCGTCGGCAACACGGGCATAACACCTCAGTTCCCTTCCAATAAACTCTGATTTGAGAATTTTATTAAATACAATGAAGCATGACAGGGCACTATTGTCAACGTAAACTATTAGTCATCAAAGATCCACACGTGGAACCCTTAGTAAGCTAGGCTAGGGTCTCGCACCCAAAGGGGAAGTGGCACACGGCAAAGAAAGAAAAAGGAAAAGAAAAGAAAAACAGAAGAAAAAAACATATATATACATAAAATAAATAAAAAGAAAAAAGAGGTGCACACTATCAAATTAAGAGGCACAAATCCCCTTGGATCCGCCAATGAGATGGACCGTCACTAAAGATCCATGTACCAAACATCCTCATTGGCCATCTGTTTTTAAATGTTGAGCCAATGCAGTGGCGCGCCCAAGTGGGCGCACCGGCTATAGGATAGTCGGGTAAGACAAGGGCATGTGACAACTCCACTATAGCTAATTTCTGTTCCCACTTTTACCGCAGCATCCAAATTTGCTGTATCGAGTAACCCCAGCATATTCAACGACCAATTTCTTAGAGTTAGTAAGCAGAATAAAATTGCTAAACTAATAAATTGCTATTTACTGATAAAACATGTCTAGGGACTGGTCGTCTGTTTGATACTGCTTTACAGAAAAAAAATTGCTTAGATCTGCTGAGCTATTCCGATGGGCCGATGTTTACGCTACTATAATTATACCAGAATTAGCTATTTTCACCCATTTTAAAGGTACGGTACAGCCACGATAACTGTTGAATAATGTAAAACTTATACACGGTGTCAATCTAGCCGATTGTGGTATCAATAAGCTTGAGTGATATCGATTTTTTTCATCCACGATACATCAGCAAACATATATCGCGATTTCGATAATATCGCGATTATTTTTTCATTCATGCAGGATTGCTTGGAATTCCATGGAATTTCTGACTTGACTCACAATGGCGATTTTTTTAATCGCGATATATTTATTTAATCGCGATTTGCCGATATCTCGATAACTTAAAAAGGTTCTCGATATCGTAATCGAATAAAAAAAAAGTATCGCGATATTCAATATTATCGTGTTATTGCCCAAGCTTAGGTATCAATCTTCCCTTTTGTATGAGGTGATTTTATTTTTTTATTTGGATTTAAAAAAAATAATTATTGCACATATCTTTTAGTTCGAACTTACGACTTGGTACCAAGTCATAAATTCAGATTAATGTCCACTATATAATAATTTGAGAATGACTCAACTGTTTATAGGTTGGTGAAATTCTTGCGTCGGGAGATAAACAATTGATTTAATTTTGCCCTACACCGACGTGTGTATAGCACTGTATACTCAGTGCTTTCCGAGTGTCTGTAAAAAAAACTACACAGGCGACTCGGGCGGGATTCGAACCCACGACCTCCTGCTTACTGGTGCAGACGTCTTAACCTCTCGACCACCTAGCATTGCCCGATGACAATTGGCCGGCTAGAATCCCATATAGCAGCGGTTTCCGCGATATATATCGGTTGGTGAACTGTTGTGAACTGTTGTGTTGTGAAAACTTCAAGTATGAAAATGAGGACCGATCTAGCTGATACTTTCATAAGTTTTGCCAAAATCACCAGCCAACATTACCAATACTAGATTATCAATCAAACCCTGTCAAAATATCGAAGTAAAGAAAAATAAGTTTTGCCAAAATCACCAGCCAACATTACCAATACTAGATTATCAATCAAACCCTGTCAAAATATCGAAGTAAAGAAAAATAAGTTTTGCCAAAATCACCAGCCAACATTACCAATAATAGATTATCAATCAAACCCTGTCAAAATATCGAAGTAAAGAAAAATAAGTTTTGCCAAAATCACCAGCCAACATTACCAATACTAGATTATCAATCAAACCCTGTCAAAATATCGAAGTAAAGAAAAATAAGTTTTGCCAAAATCACCAGCCAACATTACCAATACTAGATTATCAATCAAACCCTGTCAAAATATCGAAGTAAAGAAAAATAAGTTTTGCCAAAATCACCAGCCAACATTACCAATAATAGATTATCAATCAAACCCTGTCAAAATATCGAAGTAAAGAAAAATAAGTTTTGCCAAAATCACCAGCCAACATTACCAATACTAGATTATCAATCAAACCCTGTCAAAATATCGAAGTAAAGAAAAATAAGTTTTGCCAAAATCACCAGCCAACATTACCAATACTAGATTATCAATCAAACACTGTCAAAATATCGAAGTAAAACAATTAATCGCCTAATATAAACACCATTAATGTTTAGAGTATGTACCTAAACAAGTACCCTGTAAACATGATTATAAAAGAAATGTTATCTAAAAATCCATGACCCGATCAATAATTACCTTTAACAATTAACAAATAATCCTTGTGTTTTCAAGGAAGTTTGTAAGCGTCTTGTGTTTGAACTTCTGTGACCGTATCGAAACCGCTAACGAACCTTGAGATACAAGTACTCAATAGAACATAAAAAACGTTGTTGTTGTACGTTGATCTTCATGCATTACCTTTGAATAAACACAGCCAACTGAGGCCTGTTTTGATTAAGAATTCATTGAATAAATCAAGTGATTATTAATTGATTCCTACCATATGTGTACAACTACTCACGGCACCGCATAAGAGTTCCGTGTGGTCGGATCAATACATTCTTCATTATTAATAAATATTCTAGCATGATTAAAATTTGTTTAATTCCCAATACACTCTGGGGAAATTAGTTTATGATCATTATGAGAATCTATATTGCCACGCAGCCAATTTCTGTGAAAGTTTCAGCTCGGTTGTTCCTAGCAGTTGCTTAATTGTTTTCCAGGACAACGTGAGAAATTTCTATAAAATTGCCATTTAAAAAACAGCTTTTTGTTAAAAAAGAAAGAAAGCAGTTTTGGGAAATTGATTTTGCCCTTACCGATGTAATGTAGTTATTAAGCACTGTATACTCGGTGCTTTCCGAGTGCAGAAAAACACACCACATTCGACTCGGGCGGGATTCGAACCAACGACCTCCTGTTTACTATTGCAGACGTCTTAACCTCTCGACCACCGAGCGTGCTAGCTGACGATTGACCGGCTAGAATCATATATAGCAGCGGGTACCGTGATATGAATTGTTTTGAGAAACGGTATTATTTATTTATTTTTTTAATTAATTTTTTTAGGCTATAGCAGTAAAGTTACCATAATGTTTTGCACATTACAAATACAAATCCCAATTACAAATCCAAATCTTAACATCTTAACACTTATAAAAGCCATACATATTCGTCCTGGAAAAATACTCTTACTGTACCGGTGCTCTATCAAATAAACCATCCAACCCTATATTTGGTGGTCTCCTAATTCTCAATATCCTTACTATAATAATAGAGGTCGCTGGTTCGAGTCCCACTTCAGTCAGTTTTTCTTAGTCTTGATTTATGTTTCGTCCCTGTGTTTTTTTTATGCGTTTTGGATTTGAGATTTGTCACACTATTCAACTTGGGCAGCATTCTTTCCAATAGACCTTCATCTCGGCGCCGCCATCTTGTATTTCTTCAATACAAACCTACCTGTCCAAACCGAGGCAGGATGAATAAATAGTCTGGTCCATTGTAAGCATAAATAATTAGGGCCGTAATCGTACTTGCGTACAGGGAACCGGACGAAGATGGCCCCACAGGGTGATCATAAAGGTCTATACAGGACAACAATCCATAAACCATGTTGTTGCAGACACATTTTTTTTGCAGGCAGTATATAAGCCTACTAAAAAAAATCATTTGATACGGAGTGAAATCGAAAAGGATAACACGGACAAAAGAACCACATAATGCCTGGGCATATTTTGTTATTGTTCCTTTCTCTGTGATAATACTAGTCCACTAATCTTGTTGAAAGTGCCCTTTTTATATAAAAGATTCAATGACCTTCGGCATCAATTTAGAAATACCGAAGGGCAAGGCCCTTTGCTTTATGGAAATATATACATTGAGCAGGTAGAGCAACTCAAATCGGTGTGAAAAATCGACGCAACTGAATAGCTGTTCTACCTCTTTTTATTTGGAATAAATACCCCCTAAATTTACAACTTTTTGACAACAAAATCGAGTAATACGTGTTGATACTAATGGCTAATATTTATATAGTAATTGTGTTGTGCCAAAACATGCTCAAACAGTTAAGTGCATTATTATTGTATATAATTTGTCTACAAAACGAAGGCACAAGACAATACCCCAATTGAAATAGACAAACAAAAGATAACAGTCAAAAGATTGCCAGATGGCCTGGGAAATCAGCATCCATTTATACTTGATTTCAGGGAGTTTGGAGTTTTTCAAAGTGGATTTAAAATTCACACAGCTTTTCGTATGGCAGACAACAGACTTATAACATTGCTTTCTTCAATAGGCCCATACAAAATGAAGAACCATTTTGATGGACATGCATCGAGGCCAGTAATTGCAATACTCCCAGTTCAAGGTGATGTTTGCAATGTTTACTGGTAGTTGGCAGAAGATTAGGTTTGAAGGTCATCTCCTATCAGGGAGGCGGGGATTTCAATAGGGCCATGGGAGTGTGATGATTTTCTTTTTTGAAACCGTCTTCCATCTATTTCTGATGACTATTCGAATCGTCTGCTGACGAGAACATAATGATTTTTTGAAACCTCCGTGCATTCAACACACACGTGTAATTTCCCACATATAAGGTCGAGACAATGAGTCAAGTGGGCCTATATTAATAGAAAGGTCTTATGACACAAACTAATAGGTGTTCTAGTTTTGTTCTTGAATACAAACGCACAAATTTGTATCATGGTCAATCGAAACTTCAAAAATTATAGGCCAACACTGGTTTATTTTTAACAATGTTTTTTTGAGACAATTTAAATGAACTTTCGCCATAGACTTGTACAAAAATTATTTATCATTTTGAGCTGATACGGGGTCGGTTCAAACATACTTTGTTGAACCTCGTAAATAACTGAATTCACGCAAAAAAACATTTCGTCTATAAAGGTGAACGCAAGGGCATTAAATCGCTCTTCCAACAAAGTCATATGCACCAGACCGGATGCTATTTTTTTCTGCAGCATACTTCGTCAATGGCTTAGAAATTGGCATGGAAATCTAATTTTAAAAGTTTTTTTAAATAATTAATTCACCGTGTAAGGCGAGAGCCATAGTAGTCTAGTGGTTTAGAAATCTCGCCTTTCAAATAGAAGGTACCGGGTTCAAGAGTAGGTTTTTCAACATTTTTTTCAGAAGCAAAACCCTTCTACATAATAATAGTATTTTAAAGGAAATCAAGTCAAAATTCAATTTATAAGTATACAAATGAATACAGTTGACGAAGTGTATTGCAGGACAAAAAATCGCAGACCGGATACATCAATTGCAGAAAGTAGACTCGTCGAGTAAAGGCACCCCAATTTGAAGTCATTTTCATGTATAGAGGCTTAAAAAAAACAATTTTATGGAATTCTTTGTTCAGAAATTCCATTTTAATCATTATCGTGGGGCCATGTGTGTAACTGTAATTCATTGTTGTACATCAATTATTACATATTTATAAATAAAATTCTATTCAGAATTTAAAAGGCTAGCCTTAAGAAAAATTAATTTTGGAGGACGAGTGTAGGTCTTTACATTACGCACAATTGTTGGTTAAAACATGTCCTGGAACCGTACCATACAGCGGAGAAATATTCAAAGAACATTTTTAATTTGTGTTTATTATTTAATTACAGACCGTGTTCCATTTCACAGATTGGAGGTCGTCTATATATGTACGTGCATACCTGGAAATATTATGGAATAAGCCCTCACATAATTATTGGTAGAATCATCTGTGGTAGAATGCAATGGTACGAGTAATAGAGAATGCAGGTATAGGCTCGATGGTAATGCCTATGGTTGAGACACTATAGTTGATCCATAGAGAAATGATATGTTTCTTCCTCTGTAGCTGAGCATGGAGGAAAGAACATTTTCCGTTCTCCGTGGCTGGGGTGATGTACGGTACATGGTACATGTGAAATTAACAAAAGTACGGTGAGTACAACCATGGAGGAAGGAATGGAGGAAGGAATGGAGGAAGGAATAGATCTCTTCCTTCCTCCGTGGTGCAACATGGTACACAACTGCATGGAACTGAAATAATAATAAAACAATATTAACCAACCTTATAACACCCCTCTTCTCCTGTGGACATTGTTGCAGAGATGAATGACAATCTGAATTCCTTTCTGTTGAAAATAGAGTTTGATTTAAAAAAAAATTCAGTGCAGGCGGGGCACTTCAGTCACTGTTTATTTAGGCAATCCTTACTGGTAGTTCACGTTCTGTTCAGACAAAACTAAACAATTGTTATGATTACCCGCCGATGTCCTGTTGAGAGCTGAACGTCTATTGTATAGCCCACATCAATTGTGTCCTTGTGAAGAACGTAAACTCCATTCAATATTTACATCAAATACGGGGTGAAGATCGAAGAATTGGGAACTAACAAACTCACTGAATATACCACTGATGAGGAAACAAAGAAATGTATCTTTGAATCATCAGGGCGAGAGAATTGAATGAGACTCAAATTGTCTCACTGAATGACAAATCTTTTACTGAACAATAGACCGAGACACATGTACTGAGAGACCGGCCAGCTGACTGTGGGGGCTCTCCATATGTGATCGCGACAAACATACGGACGGCGGATGTTCCGTGGTCCTTTCTCTATGTTCAAACAAAGGACTCTGGACGGTGAGAGTAAATAAACATGTGCCATGCATGTCGGCACACCGCAGTGACGTAATCACATAATGAATATTCAAACTTTCTGATGACGCAATAACAAACATGGCTGCGTCCATGAAGCAATGGCAACATCACAAAGACACAAGTACAACTTTAGACAAACCATGGAGGAAGGAAAATAGAGGGTTTTTTGGTTACTCTGTGTCGATGAATCTTTTTCTTTTTTTTTGGATGTGGTAATTAGTTGATCTTTTGATATGATTTATAATACCATTTTATATAAGCTCGTAAACGTAATGATTTGTTTTATAAAACCAGAACTAACGACTAACGTTTTAGCGATGAAACTGGCCGTGTCGCTGGTTTCCAGTCATTATACGCCCCATCGCCATGACGCCCCTTACCATAACACCCCATTGCCATAACGCCCCTGACAAAATCGCCCCATCGCCATTTCTCCCCATCACCATTACGCCCCAATATAGGATTTCCCAGTACAAAAAACAAACTGCACTGACGTCAGTGTAACATCGTAAATTGTTCATTAATTTATAAAAATATTCATTAATTAATTATAAAACTAATTTATCTATAAGTATTATAAAACTAACCAAAGAAAGTTTCCATGACAATTTTTTTTAGAAAACTGAAAACCTTACCTGGTTACACATAAACTACATATTTTGGAAGGAAGAGTTTAGGAGATGACCATTATATCTTGATCTTGCAGACCAACTCAATTGATAGTTTGCCCTCCTCCATGGTTTGCCTTAAGCGTAAACAAAACACAATCTTTTAATCTTTTTTTGTGTGTTTATTTTTTAAATAAATTAAATAATTGTTTTTTTGTGCAGGGAAGTCCTACAGTGGGGCGTAACGGCGATGGGGCGTAATGGCGATGCGGCGTAATGGCGGTGGGGGCGTATTGGCGATGGAGCGTTATGGTGAGGGGCGTTATGGTGAAGGGCATTATGATGATAGGGGGTTATGGTGAGGAGCGTCATGGTGATGGGGCATAACGACTAGGTACCATGTCACTGACCAGTGGGAAAGATGATATGGACAGGGTTGACGCAGACGACACAATGGCTGCCATCCAATAAGTTGTGCACAAATAAAAATGCTACCATTTTCTGAAAATGCAGGGTCCATGAAGTTAAAATGAGCTTGTGCCACCTTATTGAATTGATTGTGTCGTCTACCATACATAATAAGTGAATTTATTTTGTAAAAGATAAATGTTTTTGTGGAAAAAAGTGCAGGTATGATAGTCAAATATTTTCTACACTATACCTTAGAGACAGTGACATTTAATGACTGTAATCCCAGATCCTTTAGTTTTTGCTAGTGTACCAGAAAGATTTTACTATCAATCATACCTACCTGCACCTTTTCTATAAAAAAAAAATAAAAAAAATAAAAAAATTTACAAACAATACTTATTATGATTTACAAGACATTTTCAGAAACATTTTGCATTTTTTTTGTGTACAAATTACTGACAGCTATTTTGTCATGTGCTTCAGCTCTGTCCATATCATTGTACAGTGCAAGAATGATAGTTCAAACTCCCTTCACCCTTCATGTCCCTTCTTCCTTAATTCAAACTTTAAATTATTTAATTTGAACAAAACAAATGACAGCACCCCTGGCAAAACCCTAAACTTGGACTCAATTTTCAAAAGTGAGATTGGTAATTATAAAAAAAAACTTTTCTTATATTTTTTTCCTTATATTATAAAAATGTTTTTCTGATTTCTACAAATCTGGTATCAAATGAAAAAGGAAAATCTAGAGAATCAAACTAAACCAAAATCTAAAAAAAAAAAAAAAAAATCTGATTTCTACAAATCTGCTTTACTAAAATCTCACTTTTGATAATTGGGTCCAAGTTTAGGGTTTTGCCAGAGCCAGTTATTTTCAGAACTAATTACTACTCAATTGAGAATTTCACATGGTGTCACCGCAATTTAGTCTTACTTATCCTCCTCACCATGCAAAGCTACAAGTTTTACCTATTGATTCAAAGAGAGTAAGCATACTCATAGAAGCAGTTTTGCCAACATTAGCAATGCAATACCTTCCCTTCATTGTACATCTTGATTTAAAGAGAGTAAGCATACTCATAGAAGCAGTTTTGCCAACATTACCAATGTTGTACCTTCCCTTCAATGTACATCTTGATTCAAAGAGAGTAAGCATACTCATAGAAGCAGTTTTGCCAACATTACCAATGTTGTACCTTCCCTTCAATGTACATCTTGATTCAAAGAGAGTAAGCATACTCATAGAAGCAGTTTTGCCAACATTACCAATGCTGTACCTTCCCTTCAATGTATATCTTGATACAAAGAGAGTAAGCTCACTCTTAGAAGCAGTTTGGCCAACATGACCAATGTTGTACCTTCCCTTCAATGTATATCTTGATTCAAAGAGAGCAGGCATACCCATAGAAGCAGTTTTGCCAACATTACCAATGTTGTACCTTCCCTTCAATGTATATCTTGATTCAAAGAGAGTAAGCATACTCATAGAAGCAGTTTTGCCAACATTACCAATGTTGTACCTTCCCTTCAATGTATATCTTGATACAAAGAGAGTAAGCTCACTCTTAGAAGCAGTTTTGCCAACATTACCAATGCAGTATACCTTCCATTCAAATATTTGTCATTATGACTCATTTAAATCATTGTTTTATTCCTGCAGGTTTTCTTGACGATGATTATAGAGTCCTTTTTCTGAAGCCTTAGTCAATATGGATGACATCTGCCGACCTGCGCTGTTTGTATATATGCATGAGTCCGAGGAGGATGTAGACAGCTCACGACCGCCAACTTCAGCTCATGAATATCTGCGTAGAGTCAGGTTTGAATTTGTTCTATATTTATTTTGACAAAGTCCTTTCCCCTGCAATGAACTTTTTGTATCAGTGACATCAAGTGGGGGGGGGGGGATGATATTGAAAAAAACCCACTAAGGCTGTGCCGGGTATCCAGGTATCCGGGTATCCGACCGAAACTGTCATTACCCGGTTCCATTTTTCAGTTCCAATAACCCGTACACGACTTTTGATAATTTCGACTAAACATTTAAGCCACACAAATGGAAGTTTCCAATGTTTTGTTAACAAAATGTGTGCGGGGAATGGCGATGCTACAAGTCGTTTTTAATATAGAGGCAGGAAATTATTACAGTAAGTCCACATTTATTCTCGGATAGCTCACAGAAATACAATTGAAGAAACATTGTGACTTTTGGCACAGTTGTACCACTGCATTTATTAGTTAAGTCCACATTTATTATGACTCTAATAAAACAAGAGAATCTTGTGTTCATATTGGTTATTTTATACATTCGGGAGTATTTATGTGTTTTTACAAAATTGTTTACGGGTACCTGGGTACCCGGGTATCCGAAGATTTCCAATTTCGGGTATCCGGTTCTCGAAATAACCGAACATGCACAGGCTTAGGAAATACTACTTGAAACATCACTTCATGTATAATTTCTCTTTTTTTTTGTACTAAAAATAATAATCGGCAGGCTTATGGGGGAGGGGGTTAAACTCCCTTAACCCCCCCCCCCAGTTTTGCCAACATTACCAATGATGTACCTTAACCTGCCTTTAAGAGTTGGTTGATAGATTGATACAAAAGTAATTTGGTTTTGAACCTTTTCACTGCCTATTTGATAGATTAGAGGCCCAGAACTGCCCGAGTACAGTTGTGGCAGATGTGGATCGCGACGTTTTCAGAGGAAAACAAACGATCATGTTTTCAAATGTAAGTAGATCCTTGTATTGTTCAATACTCGTAGTGGTATTAGTGTGTTTGCGTGTGATGAATAATTAATGGATGAGCTGTAAGCTGATGGGTTGTAAGGTTTGTGCAATCTTACTCTTCGACTCCACATTGAGCTGAAACTTTCACAGGTTGGTTGTTAATAAATATCTTGATTCAAAGAAAATAAGGCCAAAATAAATCTCTGGTTTCTGGTCTCCGCATGCGTCACCTCAGACCCACGCGTCGGCATTATTTTTTTTTAAATAATTTTTTTAACATTTTTTTTTATGAAACGATGTCCAATTGCAGCCAAAATTGCTGGATCAATTGTAATTCTGGCGTGCTGTGTTTAAAAAAAGTTTTTCACATAGGGGTATGAACGTTTGCCTGTTTCGTGAGGCCTCTCTTAGTCACCATAGGCCTACTTTGTATATGGAAATTTGGTCTGGTTCCAATAACCGCTTATGTGTATTTCACTGCTTGGCAAAAGAAAAAAAAAAGATTACCAAAAAAAACCCCCAAAAAACAAAAAAACACGTCACCACACCAATTTTGAAGCTGACCTATGACCAGAAACCGGAGACTTTTTTGGGGGGGCCTTAGAGTAATCATATAAAAAGTTTTTACCAATATTGTCAATGTTGTACAACCTTCTCTGTATCAACCAAAATATGATTTATTGATGGATTTCTTTTTCCGCTCCATGTTCATTGTGGCCCTCTTGTGGTGAAAATGTGCCCAACCTCCGAGGCGAGGGCATTGTTTGTGTACAAAACTCCAGCCCATATACCCTTGAGCAATACTTTTACTAATGCCATTATTAATGATGGTCAGTGATGTCTTAGTCCACAGGGTTCAGTCCGGCGCCCTCTGGCTATGCTCCGAGTATACAGTGGCAGAGATACCAGGCAGCGTCATTCTCGGAACTGAGACAGAAGCTTGGACATCATAGAGCGAAGGTTGCGAGTCAATCTAAGAGCAGTAGACCCATCTTGGTATGAACTGCTCAATTGATTCAAGATTCATATTTTGTGTTTCGCTATTTCAGCCGCAATTTTGGTTTTAAAGTTAAGGTATAGAATTGGGAGATCGGTAAAACCCGGAGGTAGTCGGAGCTAGTCAGAGGTAGCTTTTAAAAAGTGCGCAAGCAAATAAAATGGCTATTACCAGAAGTCTATTACTTACATGAAGTGTTCCACTCCTGTGCTAAAGCTAGACCACGGCATAGTACTCCAAGAACAATGGATTTGGCCCATGTGTGACATTTTGTTCCATAAACTGACGTGTAAAGTCTCAAAAAGAAGCAGCGCAGTCTGGGAGACTTAACCGGTATGTGAGAGAACTGTATCTCACGCACACACCATAGCGTTTGCACATTCTCCCCACAGCTGATGGTTCGCCTGCGTCTAGTTCTCTAGGAACTAGCTTCATACGTCAAGTGCCTATCCCATGATGCAAGGCATGGGGAGCATAACCCGTAACCAAGCTCGTTGTGCGTGCGCGCATTTGCCAGTACGCATTTGTGAGTACAAATGCCGTGGTATGGATTACAGCAGGCTGGCATACTTCATGTAGGTAATAGACTTCTGCTATTACATGTACTTACGGGCATGATGGATCCTCGGTGTTGTGGTGGAAGTATTTGGGTAAGATGGGGGTCGACTCCTGCCCCCTGGGTCGGGTGCTGACAGATGCATACACTTGCATCACAACACGGAGGGTCCGTTCATTCATTAGTGCGTTCCTTCCTTCGTTCGTTCGTTCGTTCATTTGTATGGTTGCCAACAAGTCAGTACAGTGGGCGTTTAAACGGGCAGACTGGAAGAAAGCCAGTCTGCCATGTCATCATCATGATTCATTATGCCATCAAACCCATGTGGGGCGTGGTAGATGTTGCAGTTGGAGACAATATGATCAATGGTCTGTGTTTCACACCGCATTCACATTTGTCGGATTGCTCAGCTCCTATTTTATGAAGGAAGTGCTTTGTACGGCCGACGCCTGCGTGTAGTCTGTTGAGGTTAACCCAAACCTTGCGGGGAAGGTCACAGCCAGTTGGCTTGGTTGAAGGGCTGTCGATGAGGGTCCGTGAGTACATGTAATAGACATTTCATCTTCTTGTGCACCTTTTAATAGCTAGCTCCGGCTACCTCCAACTAGCTCCGACTACCTCCGGGTTTTATCAACACCCTAGAATTGCAAATTCATAAATAACCAAATGGTCGAATTTTAACCTAAACCTGACTTGGTGTAAAGCTTATGATCAATCTCCCCAAGAAATGGTTTGGTCTAAGACCCCAAAAAAGTCTCCAGTTTCTGGTCGCTCCACGCGTCGCCTCATACCCGTGCATCGCCTCATACCCGTGCATCGCCTCATACCCGTGCGTCGCCTCATACCCGTGCGTCGCCTCATATCCGTGCGTCGCCTCATACCCGTGCATCGCCTCATACCCGTGCATCGCCTCATACCCGTGCGTCGCCTCATACCCGTGCATCGCCTCATACCCGTGCATCGCCTCATACCCGTGCATCGCCTCATACCCGTGCGTCGCCTCATACCCGTGCGTCGCCTCATATCCGTGCGTCGCCTCATATCCGTGCGTCAGCATTTTTGATTTTCTTTTTTTGCTATGAAACGACGTCCAATTTCACAGCCAAAATTGCTGGATCGTTTGGAATTCTGCTATGCTGTGCTTTAAACGACATTTTCACATAGGGGTATGAACGTTTTGCCCAATTTGTGAGGCCTCTCTTAGCCACCATACTTTGTATATGGGAAATTTGGTCCCCGCATATACAATGTATCACATATTTCCCTGTTGGCAAAAAAAAGAAGAAAAAAGAGGCCGAAAAAAAAGTGCATTACTGCACTGATTTTTGAAGCCGATTGATGACCAGAAACCGGAGACTTTTTTGGGGGGGCCTAAGGTGCCGTAATTATTTTCAGTTCAAGTTTAGGACCGAATGTTTTGAAATGACACGTTTCTTGATCCTTTGTCCTGTGGAACATTATAATTATGAATGTATTTATTCTTGTTTCTGTTGTAGCAATCAACATTTTTCTTCTTCTCAAAACAATATAAAAAGCACCTGAAACTTTTGTGAAAATCTTAGTGAATAATTTCACTCATATCGCATAGCGAAATAATATATACTACTCAAAACAATTTAGGGAACACTGGAATAATCTCAGTTAAAGCAAGATCATTTATTTCAGATAAAACACAATGTTTCACAGAATTGATGAGAAACAACTGCACAATGAAACAGATGATAAAGGATGCATGTAGTGATTACACATTTCATGACATGACTACTGAAAGAGAGAGGGGGGTTGCAAATGAAAATCCCGGTTCATGGAACATTTCAAACCTATTTGATGTTAAAAATCCGGTGTTCCCTAAATTGTTTTGAGTAGTATATAAAATACTAATTTACCAATAAAATACCAATAAAATTTATGATTTGGAATGCAAAATTAGCATAACGTATTTGCTATGCAAAGTTAGCATTACATACACAAAAAAATTTATGCCTAAAAACTAGATACAGACATGCAACTTTTTAGCTGATTTCCTCTTTTTTTTGGGGGGGGGGGGTTACTCAGCTGTGCCATTGAAAACTGAAAAACAAAGTACAAAGTCTGGCTGTGTGGCTGGCACTTTCCTCTCTTTTGGACAAACTGCAGTTGCATACCTGTAGATATCATTCACTGAAATCTCCCATTTTTTTTTTCTCGGACACAGCCAAAGCTCGGTGAAGAGGAAGGCTGGTGCATCCTGTGTTTTGGAGAGGACTTCTGGAGGAGATTGCAGACACGATGTGGAGTCCAAACAACAACAACAACAGACTGTCTTGGAAGCAGCGATGAAACAAAAACACCAGGGGAGAAAAGACAACTCAGTGGGGTACCTCCCCTGCTCAGCATTGTATCGGCATTGCAACAGGTACATGTAGCCATTTATATGGTGTAATGTTGGACTTTTTTTAGACATCTCCCATTTGATTTCTACACGTTTTTTCAACTGAGGACATTTGCAAGCAATAACCGCCAACCGAGGACCCATTGTTTCCCTTTTGTTATAAGTCCTCGGTTTACACCATAAACATGTACCCACATTGTTCCCTTTGTTGTTATAGACATCTCCCATTTGATTTCTACACGTTTTTGCAAACAATAACCGCCAACCAAAGACCCATTGTTTCCCTTTTGTTATAAGTCCTTGGTTTACACCATAAACGTGTACCCACATTGTTCCCTTTGTTGTTATAGACATCTCCCATTTGATTTCTACACGTTTTTTCAACTGAGGACATTTGAAAACAATAACCGCCAACCGAGGACCCATTGTTTCCCTTTTGTTATAAGTCCTCGGTTTACACCATAAACGTGTACCCACATTGTTCCCTTTGTTGTTATAGACATCTCCCATTTGATTTCTACACATTTTTTCAACCGAGGACATTTGAAAACAATAACCGCCAACCGAGGACCCATTGTTTCCCTTTTGTTATAAGTCCTCGGTTTACACCATAAACATGTACCCACATTGTTCCCTTTGTTGTTATAGACGTCTCCCATTTGATTTCTACACGTTTTTTCACCCAAGGACATTTGAAAACAATAACCGCCAACCGAGGACCCATTGTTTCCCTTTTGTTATAAGTCCTCTGTTTACATCATAAACATGTACCCACATTGTTCCCTTTGTTGTTATAGACATCTCCCATTTGATTTCTACACGTTTTTTCAACCGAGGACATTTGAAAACAATAACCGCCAACCGAGGACCCATTCGTCGTGTGCCCGGAAGAAGATCGTAAAGCTCTACGACCTTCTTCCGGGCACACATAGTACAATTTTTTGTCCCAGCAGAAGGTCGTAAGCAATAAAATGGCTCCTTTGAAAAAAAACTGTTATATATTTGTTGCTAGAATTACTCCCAAGACATGTTTTTCCATTCCCATGCGGAATTTAACTTTCCTAAAATGACTCATAAATGGCAGAAAAAAATGACCAAACTTTCACACTCAGTTTTCTTGAAACACAATTTTGCACCTTAATTGCTTACGACCTTTTGCCGGTCACACTTTCGTTACGTCCTTCTTCCGGGCACAACGACGCATTGTTCCCTTTTTTTATAAGTCCTCAGTTTACATCATAAACATGAACCCTACAAGGATATTGAAGTTTGTGTTTTTTTTAAGAGTTCTTTTTATTTGTTTATAAAGCTATTTTCACGTGGCCCACTTCTGTCAAACTTTGTCAGTGGAAGTCAACAAAAGGAAGCATAGTGTATCGTATACACTATTGGTAATCTAGAAAAACATAATAGATCACATGTTTGTAAAACGTACATAGTTAAAGGCTAACAATGATTGTATCAAATATCTCTTGAAATCCTTGAATTTTCGACATGAAATGAAAATTCCATCTTGGAACAAATACAAAATATTGTGTTTGATTATTAAAGCTCGCTGCGCTACACATTTGGCAGCATGGGCTGCATACTCCCCAGGGAGTTGAGATGGTTCTAGGAATGATATAACTGGGCTTTTGACAGGGGTAATAATGTTCATGCGCCATGAGCGTCAAACTTGGCGGATACCGGCGCAATATAAGTGTCCATTATTATTATTTATTATTTTATTAATGAAATAAGCCAAAACGTTCACAGGCTTTGGCCTATTTTACCATAAATCAAAGACAGAGCCCTAGAATATGCCATTTTCATTCCTGGGTACTCCTTCAATCATAACTAGTGCTGTGCATCCACAGAACCATGTGCATCTACGAAACCATGTACACAGCTGATGTAATGGTCCGGTTCCCGGGTACTCCTTCAATTACAACTAGTGCTGTGCATTCACGGAACCTTGTACCCAGCTGACGTAATGGTCCGGTTCCCGGGTACTCCTTCAATCATAACTAGTGCTGTGCATCCACGGAACCGTGTGCATCCACGAAACCATGTACCCAGCTGATGTAATGGTCCGGTTCCCGGGTACTCCTTCACTTACAACTAGTGCTGTACATTCACGGAACCTTGTACCCAGCTGACGTAATGGTCCGGTTCCCGGGTACTCCTTCAATCATAACTAGTGCTGTGCATCCACGGAACCATGCGCATCCATGGAACCGTGTACCCAGCTGATGTAATGGTCCGGTTCCCGGGTACTCCTTCAATCACAACTAGTGCTGTGCATCCACGGAACCGTGTACCCAGCTGACGTAATGGTCCGGTTCCCGGGTACTCCTTTAATCACAACTAGTGCTGTGCATCCACGGAACCATGCGCATCCATGGAACCGTGTACCCAGCTGATGTAATGGTCCGGTTCCCGGGTACTCCTTCAATCACAACTAGTGCTGTGCATCCACGGAACCGTGTACCCAGCTGACGTAATGGTCCGGTTCCTGGGTACTCATAAACAAATGGGGACAAACGGATTTTCATACACCTAATGCATAGTCCTAACGAATGCATAGTCCTAACGAATGCATAGTCCTAACGAATGCATAGTCCGATCGCAGCAGACAGTGGCATTCAATTTCCATTTGTCCATTACCATTATGTTCATAGAAATATAATTATAAACATGGAAGATCGGCAAGTGTTCATCAAAAACTGACATTCAGTTTCTGAAATGTTACTTCAGATTTTTAAAAAGTGGGTTTCCGGTAAAAAGGAACCGGGTATTGAACTCAACGGTTAGGTACCCGCGAACCTGGGTACTCAGCACAGGGGTAATCATAACCATATCATCATCTCTCTAGCCAACAGTGTATCAATTACTTGAGTATCACATCCAGTGGTTGAACCATCTCGGCTTCAGCATCTCTCAAGGATGTTGGCTGTTTGCTCTTCTTGCCTGCTTGGAGAAACCTCTCCTTCCCGATGCAGCATCCATGCTCCGGACCCTGGCCAGACAGTGTTCCTCATTGCGTGCATCACTGGTAAGCCAAAAAAAAAATGTTTCAAATCATAGGAGCGGAGCCAGGAAAAAGGTCTAAAAGATTGAAATTTTATCAAAAAGATGGTTGTTCCAAGTGTGAAGTCTGCTGAGTGCAACAAGATCCATCAGCAAGAACAAAAGATCTTTTGTGCTCTGCTCACTTCAACAAGATTGTTTGCATTGTGTTGCTTTCAGCATTAATGTAGACATTAATTAAAAGGAAGAAAGCATACTTATAAAAGAAGATTTCTCAACATTTCCCAATGATCAAGATTTTCTTTTATTTATTGCAGGAATCCGCAGAAGACCAAAGGTTGGTCCCTCTCAATCTTCTTATCTGCTTAGTTGCGAGGTATTTTGACCAATCGGACCTGGCCGACAATGGATGAAGCCAAGGACGAATATCTGTAGAGTAGATATATACATAACAGCAAAAGAAATGTCACCCCTAAAAATATTTATTATTTTCATTTTATAATTAATATAATTTGTTTAATGAAGAATATTATGAGTATGGAGTGTAACACGAACACAATGTGGCAAATTTGGTTGACCTCAAAATTCGTCATGCATGACGTCTGAGGACACGTAAGCTAAACATGTTCTCAGACTTATCAAAATTTAGGGGGTGACGTTTCTTTTGCTGTTATGTATATATATAAATATATGTCAAACATATGTGACCCGCTTCATCGAAATGAGGAATGTCCCCCAAATTTCACATTTTGAGATATGGATATCGATTTAAGAGAATTTAATGGGCTTTCTGATGATGCCAAACATTCATTTATTGGTTCATTTCATTCCTGTGTTAGGATGTGATAAATTGATAATGTAATAATGCAGTCATGCACGTTTTGTGAACTTTGGAAGTCCATTACACGGAAACATGTGTTGGGGGACATTCCTCGTTTCGATGGAGCGGGTTACACATGTCAATAACCTTGAGGATTTGAATCATAGATGCTCAACTGAAGAATTGAACCAAAACTTGCTGGGAGGTATTTGGTGTGGTTGCAATAACTTCCGAGCCCAAGTGTCATTGCTGACGTCTAATAATGTCCTTTTGTTTATCATGGTGCATTATGGTTCTTACAGGCTCTCCCTCCCCCATACAAAAAAATAAAATAAAAAATGTGCTTGATATTACTCTATTTAGTAGAGCCATTTGGGGGCACACAAATTAAAAGGGTGGGGGGGTGGGTAGTTGTTCATTAATCAAAATATTTTCCGAGCCCAACTTTTCTGGGGGCTAACTTTTTTTCACAAAATTGTTGCACCCCTCCCTTGACAATTCTCTGGCTTCATGTCTGGCTGCCAGGGCTATTCTTGATAATACCAATTAATCTGCCCTCTTGTGGGGGCGAGCAGATGTTAAGGTCCACCCGTGGTAGTAAACCTCTCATGAAACCTCTCGTCTCAGTAGCTATTCTGGATAATGTCGGGTGTGTGACTTTGTACCTGCTTGACCTCCCCCTTGGGCAGGTGTTACGGTCCACCTGTGGCAGCAGACAGTGATGGGGAGTGTGGAGGCGTGGAGAGTGGAGGCATTCCCTTTTGTATCATCAAACATTGAAAATGTACCCTGTTGACTCTCCGTTTTTTTTGGCCATCCTGAATAGCTCCTGCAAAGTATTTCTTGACATTCTAAAGTATTTTGTGTAGATAGTTCTGTTATTGACAACATTGTTATTACATTTAAATTCCCAAAGATTCCTTCAATAATGTTGCCTGTTTTATTAACCACAACTAATGTATTTGACAAATCCCTGGTTGTGACTTAACCTCATAATGAATATACAGTAACAATTACTATCGTAACATATTGTACTTAAGAAGGAAACAACACTGTCCAAATCCAATTCATGGATTTTAAAAATGTAATGAGCCAATGCCTTCCATTGGTCAATTGGTTTTGCTGTAGGCGGAGCTTTGAGATAACCTTATGAATATGTACATCAGTGTTTAAAGGATGGGGGTGGGGCTTGGGGTGTATGCAGTGAGTGGGGGGCATATAGAGGTCTAGCTGGCCAATCAAGGCACAGGGAGCTTTCTGACTGGGTGAGGGATTGATTTTCATTGGCTAATTGCATGGTGAAGGCGGAGCCTGGAGATGACATATACATTATGTACAGTAGTGTTTGAAGGAATATATTGGGGTAAGGGGGAGGGGTTAATTTTTTTTTCATAATCAAATAAACTTATGTAAAACAACCATTCTGCCATTGGTACTTGTTGATTGACTGTTTGTCCTGTTTCTCTACTAACTTGTTGTTTGGTTGTCTGTCTGTTTATCCACTAACTTGTTGTTGGTTGTCTGTCTACTAACTTGTTGTTTGGCTGTCTGTTTCTCTACTAACTTGTTTGGTTGTCTGTTTGCCTGTTTATCTACTAACTTGTAAATTTTTATAGTTTGCATTAATTAATTTTTATAGTTTGCATTACATAAGGCGAACTGTTGATCGCTGTTGAGGGGGTACATGGAGGTGTGACGGGGGGGGGGGGCAGGGGGATTGATCGGAGTCATGAGAAAAATGTGAAACAGTCTTTTTTTTAATTAATAATTTTCAATTCAAATTATTCACCGAATAAAGACTAAGCATGGGCGATAATCGATAACATTTTTAAGTTATCGAGATATCGGCAAATCGCGATTAAAAAATATATTGTGATTAAAAAAAATTGACATTATGGAAACAAAATTAGTCTTCAGCTTTTGGAAGTGAGAAACAAAGGCGAACTACTTCAGAAGTACATACACGCTATGCAAACGAATTTGTGATTTATTGTGACGCTTGTAGAGGGGTACATACCTGTGGTTATTGGCTCTAAAGCAATCATGCATGAACGAAAAAAATAATCGCGATATTATCAAAAATCGCGATATATGTTTGCCGATATATCGTGGATGAAAACAAATCGACATCTCCCAAGCTTAATAAAGACAAACAATCTGAATAGATTTTCACAATTTTCAATAACGACACAAAAACGCAATCAGCTGAAACTCTTTCTTTGGTTGGTTGTATAATGTATATCTGGATTCAAAGAGAGTAAGCATACTCGTAAAAAGAAGAAATTGTGTCACTCACCTTCCGATAACCGCAAGTAATAAACACAAATGTGAAAACCCTGAAAAAATTTAATATTGAAAAAAGTGGATAAATGCTGGGTTTTTTTCCGAAGTAGGCCTGTAAATACACCAAGGTCAAACATTCATAGAGCCTAGTGTATCCTTTTGGTAAAATGTCTGTTAATAATAATAATAATAATAATAATAATAATAATAATAATAATAATAATAATAATAATAATAATAATAATAATAATAATAAATACCCCTGCTCAGAAGGCTCATAAATCATTCCTGAAACCATCTCAGCTCCCTGGGGAGTATACAGCTCAATTGCTGCCATTACAGCGCATATAGGGCTAATCAACCAACTCTGCCCTCACAGGTACCCATTTAACCCCTGGGTGGAGAGAAGCAATTATGGTTAAGTGTCTTGCTCAAGGACACAAGTGTCACGGCCGGGATTCGAACCCACATTCTGCTGCTAACACCAGAACTTGAGTCCGGTAAGCTAGACCGCTCAGCCACGACACTCCAACGATACAGCGAAAGTTGCAGCTTTTTTTTTATTGTGACGTTAATTAGCGAGACCATGTTGAAAACACTTCCAGATTATTGATTTCATTTCAACGTGGAATTTACGTCTCGCGGAGGATAAAATTTCATTTACTAATTAAACTAAAATATTTCAAGCGATATGTTCATACTATCATCAGCTTAATACACCAGATAAGTTTCCATGTAAATCGACATTCATTTATGTTTTTCGAGCAATTAATAATAATTAATAATTGTGATTTTTATATAGCGCCAACTCCATCACGGGTGTGATCCTCAAGGCACTTTACATTATTATCCCTGTCATCAGGCTACCGTCATTCCTGGATCATTCTCAACTTCCTAATAATAATAATAATAACTAGATATAAGTTTTTGTCACAACAAAAACAAGGTGTTCGGTTGAAGTTAAAATGGTTACGTCATCAATTCGAAGTGTTGGAGAAGTCAAATGTTAACGTCTGTTGAAGTTCTCGCGAGAAGTTTATTTGAATACAATACAATACTGAATTTAGAAATTATTTTAATATTAAACTTTGACTTCCGGTTTGGACAGGAAGTAAGGTCAAATTGGGGTCACCTTTGTGTAAATACTTTTGACAATTAACAATCTGTACAATGGTACAAAAATGTCAATTTACCTCCTGTGGTTGTTGAGATATGATTTTTAAATATTAAACTTTCACTTCCGGTTTGGACAGGTATTAAGGTCAAATTGGGGTATAAATATTTTTTGACAATTAACGATCTGTATAATGGTACAAAATTTGTTTATTTAACTATTGTGGTTGTTGAGATATGCTTTTTTTTTTAAATATTAAACTTTGACTTCCGGTTTGGACAAGAAGTAAGGTCAAATTGGGGTCACCTTTTTGTAAATATTTTTTGACAATTAACAATCTATACGATGGTGCAAAAATGTGAATTTACCTCTTGTGGTTGTTGAGATATGATTTTTTTAAATATTAAACTTTGACTTCGGTTTGGACAGGAAGCAAGGTCAAATTGGGGTCACCTTTTTGTAAATATTTTTTGCCAATTAACGATCTGTACAATGGTACAAAAATTTTGAATTTACCTCTTGTGGTTGTTGAGATATGATTTTTTTAAATATTAAACTTTGACTTACGGTTTGGACAGGAAGTAAGGTCAAATTGGGGTCACCTTTGTCTAAATATTTTTCGACAATTAACAATCTGTATAATGGTACAAAAATTGTGAATTTACCTCTTGTGGTTGTTGAGATATTATTTTTTTATAAATATTAAACTTTGACTTCCGGTTTGGACAGGAAGTAAGGTCAAATTGGGGTCACCTTTTTGTAAATATTTTTTGACAATTAACGATCTGTACAATGGTACAAACATTTTGAATTTACCTCTTGTGGTTGTTGAGATATTATTTTTTTATAAATATTAAACTTTGACTTCCGGTTTGGACAGGAAGTAAGGTCAAATTGGGGTCATGTTTTTGTAAATATTTTTCGACAATTAACAATCTATACAATAGTGCAAAAAATGTCCATTTACCTGTTGTAGTTGTTGAGATATGATTTTTTTAAATATTAAAGTTTGACTTCCGGTTTGGACAGGAAGTAAAGTCAAATCGGGGTCAATCACAACTGGAGTTTCATCTACTTGTTAAGTTCTAAGTACATGCCAAGTTTCAAGTTCATGTGAAGTTTGCAAGTATGTTTTTGTTTGCGGACAAGATGGGGGAGAAGAAGAAGAAGAAGAAGAAGAAGAAGAAGTAAAACTAGATATAAGTTTTTGTCACAACAAAAACAAGGTGTTCGGTTGAAGTTAATATGGTTACGTCATCAATTCGAAGTGTTGGAGAAGTCAAATGTTAACGTCTGTTGAAGTTCTCGCGAGAAGTTTATTTGAATACAATACAATACTGAATTTAGAAATTATTTTAATATTAAACTTTGACTTCCGGTTTGGACAGGAAGTAAGGTCAAATTGGGGTCACCTTTTTGTAAATATTTTTTGACAATTACCGATCTGTATAATGGTACAAAATTTGTGAATTTACCTCTTGTGGTTGTTGAGATATTATTTTTTTTAAATATTAAACTTTGACTTCCGGTTTGGACAGGAAGTAAGGTCAAATTGGGGTCACCTTTGTGTAAATATTTTTCGACAATTAACAATCTGTATAATGGTACAAAAATTGTGAATTTACCTCTTGTGGTTGTTGAGATATGATTTTTTTTAAATATTAAACTTTGACTTCCGGTTTGGACAGGAAGTAAGGTCAAATTGGGGTCACCTTTTTGTAAATATTTTTTGACAATTACCGATCTGTATAATGGTACAAAATTTGTGAATTTACCTCTTGTGGTTGTTGAGATATTATTTTTTTTAAATATTAAACTTTGACTTCCGGTTTGGACAGGAAGTAAGGTCAAATTGGGGTCACCTTTGTGTAAATATTTTTTGACAATTAACAATCTGTATAATGGTACAAAAATTGTGAATTTACCTCTTGTGGTTGTTGAGATATGATTTTTTTTAAATATTAAACTTTGACTTCCGGTTTGGACAGGAAGTAAGGTCAAATTGGGGTCACCTTTTTGTAAATATTTTTCGACAATTAACGATCTGTACAATGGTACAAAAATTGTGAATTTACCTCTTGTGGTTGTTGAGATATGATTTTTTTTAATGTTAAACTTTGACTTCCGGTTTGGACAGGAAGTAAGGTCAAATTGGGGTCACCTTTGTGTAAATATTTTTCGACAATTAACAATCTGTATAATGGTACAAAAATTGTGAATTTACCTCTTGTGGTTGTTGAGATATGATTTTTTTAAATGTTAAACTTTGACTTCCGGTTTGGACAGGAAGTAAGGTCAAATTGGGGTCATGTTTTTGTAAATATTTTTCGACAATTAACGATCTATACAATAGTGCAAAAAATGTCCATTTACCTGTTGTGGTTGTTGAGATATGATTTTTTTAAATATTAAACTTTGACTTCTGGTTTGGACAGGAAGTAAGGTCAAATTGGGGTCACCGTTTTGTAAATATTTTTTGACAATTAACGATCTGTACAATGGTACAAAAATTGTGAATTTACCTCTTCTGGTTGTTGAGATATGATTTTTAAATAGTAAAATTTGACTTCGGTTTGGACAGGTAAGGTCAAATTGGGGTCACCGTTTTGTAAATATTTTTGACAATTAACGATCTGTACAATAGTACAAAATTGTGAATTACCTCTTCTGGTTGTTGAGATATAATTTTTTAAATTATTAAACTTTTGACTTCCGGTTTGGACAGGAAGTAAGGTCAAATTGGGGTCACCTTTATGTAAATATTTTTTGACAATTACCAATCTGTACAATGGTACAAAAATTTTGAGTTTACCTCTTGTGGTTGTTGAGATATGATTTTTTAAAATATTAAACAAGTTCATGTAAAGTTTGCAAGTATGTGTTTTTTGTAGACAATCTATTTGTGTAAAGACCACTAAAGCTGTATAGCGCCCTCTATAGTTAGCATTTCTAACGCACGAATGTGAGTCATTATGTATGTTGGCTTGACGTCATCATGACGTCACTGTTGCGGTTTCCTGATTATCATGACGTCACTAAGTTTCATCTACAAGTTAAGGTCTAACTATGTGTGAAGTTTGAAGGTTTTTAAAACTTGGCAAGTATGTTTTTATTTGCGGACAAGATGGGGGAGAAGAAGAAGAAGAAGAAGTAAAAATTTTTTTTTTTAAAAAACCGTACAAAAACAATAGGTGTTTCGGGTACATACCCGAACACCTAATAAAAATTAAAAAACGAACAAAAACAAGAGGTGTTTCGGGCATATACCCGGGCATATACCCGAACACCTAATAAAATTTTTTTTTTTTTAAAACCGAACAAAAACAATAGGTGTTTCGGGTACATACCCGAACACCTAATAATAATAAAGATTTGTAGCGCGCACATATCCACCCTGCTGGGCGCTCAAGGCGCGGAAACAAAGATAAAGCATGAATACAAACAATATACAATGATAGCACAGGGAAAAATTATGTACTGAGATATATGTACCTACAATGCAATTACAAATATACATCATCTTTGAAGAATTGTGACATAAGATGCGTTTTAAGCATCGACTTAAATCTAGTTATACTATGACAAGATTTGAGTTTAGTTGGAAGATGATTCCAGAGTCTCGGACCCGCGACAGAAAAAGACCTATCACCCCACTTCCGTTTTGAAGTTGGTTCCTTTAGGAGTGACATGTTGCTGGAGCGCAAATTGCGTGATGGAGTGTAGACTCTAAGCAGTTCAGAAATATAAATTGGAGCAATGTTATTAAAAGATTTGTGAACAATTAGCATAAGTTTAAAAACAATTCTCTGTGAAACAGGAAGCCAGTGCAGTTCTTTCATGATTGGCGTGATATGGCATGACTTTCTGGACAAAGTCACAACACGAGCTGCTGTGTTTTGTATGTGCTGAAGGCGCGATATTTGATTCTGCGGGAGACCGTAGAGGAGAGCATTCCCGTTATCGATCCGTGATGTGACAAACGCATGTATAATTTGTTCAGCAGCACTTTTATTCAAGTATTTCCTTATTCGGCTAATATTTCTGATATGAAATGATGATATGCGAACAATGTTGGAGATATGAGGTTTCCTGGGAAGTATACAGCCCCGGCAGCCTGTTAGGCGTTTATCAACTAATCAAACACAATTACCATCTCTGCCCTCACAGGTCCCCATTTATACTCCTGGGTGAAGAGAAGCGATTCATGGTTAAGTGTCTTGCTCAAGGACACACTGTGCCGCAACCGGCAATGGCAATAAGGATTCGAACCCACACATTCCGATGACTCTGCCACGACACTCCAATAATGACGCTCTTTTAGCCCACGTTCGTCCGGACCTGAGCGATGCGCTTTATAATAATTTGTTTCAATAACCGCTTCGTCATGAAAAACATGTTATTCGCTATTAAACATGCACGGATTACCGCACGGGCAAACTGGGCACGTGCCCCGGGCCCAGGAGCCAATAGGGGCCCTTGGTTTTCAAAAAAAACAAAAAAAAAACATAGTACTAGTAGTATTATGCGCGTGTATGGGCCCGTGGTGAATTTGTGCCCAGGGCCTGTGCTCATGATGATCCGTCCATGTTCGCTAACCCGGAAATGGATTCGAGATAAATGAGGGCTGCAGTTTATTTGCACAGTACACTTCTGTAGCATCGTGGTTCGGTAGCAAGGCAGTGACAGTTCACTACATACGTACACTTGTGCCAACTATCGAATGCACTGGATTTACGCTCTCAATAGAAGAGCCATATTGTGGTTTGACCAAAGGGAAAAGAGATATATAAATTAGTTGAATTGTTTGGGGGAGATCGTTGAAGCTAAATGTTTTGAGTTTGAACTTTCAGAAACCGGACACAAAACTGGCGTATGATCGTCTGGCGATATAAAGTATAACTGCTCCTCTAGATTTACACTCGCGTGTGGAAAGTCAGTGGCGATAAGTATACAATTACACAGGTGTTTAATTGTCGGCATATCAAAGATTGTTTTCTGGGCAGGTGTTCTGATTGTTTTGCAGAAGTAGTTGTCATTTAATTTGTCCGTGTGGTGCGAAGTTTCAGTTGTTTTGAAGGCAGTGGATTGGACCAGCATTCCAGCGGGTGTTTCTGGTGTTATAATTACTAATAGTATACTAGTCAGCTCGGGACGCGTACGGAAACCGGAAAATCATGGAACTGAACAGGACAAAGTTGAAAGAAGGGTTTTTGGTAAAAAAGGTGAGTTTCTTGAATGTTCTTTTTCCCAAGATAGTTTACGGGAAATTCATTTACACATAACAAAATTGTAATGATTGTTGGGGTGGGGAAAGGGAATTATTACCATTAGAGACCAAATCCGTTGTTAGTGACTATACATTTTGGTGTGTGATGCAAAACTGATTTGATTCTTGCGGAAAATAAGAAAAAGCAGTAAAAATATAAAGAAATAATCTGTTACAGATCTATGGGGCTTGGCCTTACAGTTGGGGTTTGGGGAGGGGGTCTATCGAAATGTATCAACCCCCCAAAGTAACCAGGGGGCATGTTCCCACTCGCATTTAAGTTGATTTTGGGATATAATTAAGATTTGGGGCTGTGTCTAATTTTTTTTGCTGGGTGTTGGGGGGGGGGGGGGGGAGCCGCTAATTCATTGCGTGAGGTCTCATCATTTGAGGTTCCCAGGGCATATCCTTCGGCTGCTTCCTGAAGAACCTGCTAGATGATATTCCCTGTACATATAGTACCTCGGCAAGGCAGAAGAAGACCGGGACTCCAGCACCTACGTTCAATGTTTGCTGGGGATGGGGAGGGCATGCTACAGGAGAACCAGATTGCTGCACTTGCCAGAGATCGCAGTGCATGGAGGAAGATTGTGGTCGCCTGTTCCGCAACCGAAGGATGATGATGATGATGTTGGGGGGGGGGGGGGGGCAGTAGCGTAACTAGGGTCCAATTTTCAGGGGGACACTAGGGGGTGCACCACTTTTTCTAGGGGGGGCATGTCAATACTTGAATCATGCAGTCTCAAATAGGGACCTATTTTTTCAAAATTCTGAATGGGGGGGCACCGGGGGGGGGGACGGACCTCGGCTGGGGGGGGCACGTGCCCCCCCATAGTTACACCACTGTGGGGGGGGGGGGAGGCAGGGGCGGTGAAAGCATCTACCAAGAACTCTCCCGTATGCATTTCATCAACTGGACATGACCCTGATATATGTACATGTATGTGTTTTGGCATTTTGTAATAATAAAATTTATAATGTGACATTCACTTTTCATCTGTGAAAAAAATTCAAATAATATGTAATTGCAATTGATTTTCCTCATGAGGAAAAACTGATTCTTATAGTATTTTTTCTTTAAAGGGGCACGTGCGAACGAACTGGAGGACAAGATGGTTTATCCTGTTCAATAATGCTATTACTTATTATAAGAAGAAAGATGATGAATTCGCTACAGGTGCAGTGATATTAGAAGGGTGTTCAGTCTTATCGCCATGCCTACAGTATACAAAGAAAAAGGTACAGACATGCAGTTGCCGTCAGAAACTTGGTCGGCTTGGAAACTAATGTAGGATTTAAAGGGACAGTAATTGTCATGGTCAACAGGGCATGGAATCAAAGTACTAATTTAAATTAACCGAGTGACTGAAAATAATGCTCCACATGATGAGGTCATATTACCGTTGCTGTTGTATAAATGAGCCAGTAATTTTCAGTCACTGTGTTCATCATAAACTAGGACACCGATTCCATGACCTGTTGAAAGTCTGCTCTGATCGTGACAATAATGTCCCTTTAAAGGAAGAAGAGAAAGTTGTACAAACGAGATAAAACTGCTTTTACGAGTATGCTTATATTCACTTTGGATAAAGTTAGGAATTAAAATACGAACCTGGGAAAGTTTATTTCATTTTAATGCAGAATTTTGGAAGGAGAACTCTTTTTTAAATTTGTAATGAAAACTGTAACGTTTCTTAGAAGTGATGGCAAAATTATTTCCAGGTTAGATTGATACCAACATCAGCTTCACACCAAGTTAGCTTCACACTTCAATTCAACAATTTTGTTAATTTGAATTAACAATTGTATTTCTTACCTTTAACTTCCCTAATACAAATTCTGGATGGAAACTGAAAGATCGTGGCAAAATATCCTTCACAGTTTTATTGCTTACTTTTTTGGAATTTTTTTTTTTTTAAATATGTTACAACTGCGACAACAATTGTTCCTGTATATATATTGTATATATATTGGAGTGTCGGAATGTATATTGGAGTGTATATATATTGGAGTGTCGTGGCCGAGCGGTCTAGCTTACCGGACTCAAGTTCTGGTGTTAGCAGCAGAATGTGGGTTCGAATCCCGGCCGTGACACTTGTGTCCTTGAGCAAGACACTTAACCATAATTGCTTCTCTCCACCCAGGGGTTAAATGGGTACCTGTGAGGGCAGAGTTGGTTGATTAGCCCTATATGCGCTGTAATGGCAGCAATTGAGCTGAGATGGTTTCAGGAATGATTTATGAGCCTTATGAGCCTTATGAGCAGGGGTAATAATATAATGCGCCTTGAGCACCACTCAGTTGGTGGATACGTGCGCTATATAAGTCAACGAAAAAAATAAAAAAAATAAAAAAAATAAAGCATATAGGCCAAAAAAAGTCTCCGGTTTCTGGTCATAGGTTGGCTTCAAAATCAGTGCGCTGATGCGCTTTTTTAAACAATTTTTTGCCAACCAGTGAAATACGTGATACATGTGTATACGGTTATTGGAACCAGACTAAATTTCTCATACACATAGTATGGTGGCTGAGAGAGGCCTCACAAATCAGGCAAACGTTCATACGCCTATGTGAAAAAAACCCAGCACGGCAGAATTCCAATCGATCCAGCAATTTTGGCTGCAATTGGACATTGTTTCGTAGCCAAAAAAAACCCCCCAAAAACCCCCAAAACCCTAAAAATGTTGATGTGCGGGTCTGAGGTGATGCACGCGGAGACCAGAAACCAGAAACATAGTATTTTTTTTGGCCTAAGGGCCTTGTTTGTTAGTTTTTCGCAAAAAAGGAAAGAAAAGAAATGCAGCCATATTTAAACCCTATTTTCTTTCCAGAAAAGGAGTCTGGAGGGGGTGGTGATATATGGAAGGCATTTGGAGAAATCTGGTGCAGACAGGACATAGCTGAGTCCTTTATTCCATCATCTACTTCCATCTCTCTCAGTCAGGGGGGATCCAGGGGCATCCAGGGTCTTGTATAAAGGGACCACAATGCCCAAAAATGGGGGTACATTTAAAAAAAAATGGTAAAATTACACGCATGTCATGTATATATCTCACTCACATCTATTCTGTTTCTTTTTTAAAGAGTGTGTTTCAGTTATCAGCACGGGATGGTACTGAATTACTGATGCAAGCTTCTAACGACACAGAGAGAGATGAATGGGTCAAAGCCCTAGGAGAGGCGATAAGAGCTTGCAATATGTTAGCAACAGAGAGTGGAGCCAAGACGAAGTTATCGGATGCCCAAGTCAAACGCAAGTAATGATCATTTTTGTGGTATCGTTTTGAAGAAATGTCAAATGTTATTTTCAAATTATAAATTATGCATAAGGAGTGAGGTTTGCAGTAGCCCCCATGTAACAATCTGTTAGGAATAATTATTCATAATTGCCCAAGACTAGTTTAGGAGATAATATTGTCACGATCAGAGTAGACTTTCAACAGGGCATGGAATCGGTGTTCTAGTTTAAGATGACCACAATGACTGAAAAGTACTACCTCATTTATGCAGCAGCAACGGTAATATGACCTTATCATGTGGGGTATTATTTTCAGTCACGAGTTAATCTAAAACTAGCATTCCGATTCCATGCCCTGTTGATCATGATGATATTGTCCCTTTAACCTCAAGTAACACTAAAGGGGTCATTGTGACCCAGGGTAAGGGAATGGTAACCATAACACACATAGGATTGAGATTGTCTGGGTACCAGTGGGAGGAACTAATGGTATACCCTAGGTGACAATGACCCCTTCATGCAGCTTAATAAGTAAATTTTTTTTTTCGGTGGAGTTGCTTTCACTTCAAAATCAAAAACAGTTAGCAAGGAAATAAGCATCACATAATTACAACTAGTGACGATTTGTCAGTGAAACTAGAGCAGATATATGTAGGATTTGAAATACAGGAGGACAGTGTAGGTAGGATGAGCACTTGAGCAACTAATTAAGGGAATTGTGAATGCTTGGAACAACAGCAAAACAAGAATGTTTATAGATTGATGAATGTTTATAGATCACAACAAATGTTGTAAAATTCAGCCATTTAAAAAGAAAATGTTATTATTATTTTTAATTAATAGAGAATTAGCTGTTGTAAACTGCTTACCAACCTAAAGGACCTGTAGTATAAATGCAAAATAGTAGTTATTGGCCTTACGTTTCACACCTAGCAGGTTTCTTTCTCAGGTAAAATGGATGATATACAAACACGAACACATACACAAGACTGTGCAGAAGTTAGTCAGGCGTGAAATGAACACAAAAGAAAAAAACATACAAAGAGCAGAAGTCATCAGGTACTGGTTCTGGAACCAGACAAAAGAGGGATTATGTATGAGTGGATAAGGGTACAATGGGATCCAGTATGTTAAAAGCTTTTTAAATATGTTATTATTTTTTTTCTTCTACTCGACAATGAGATCCGGTATGTAAAGGGAAAAAAAGAAAAGAAATTTTTTTTGTTTTCTTTCAGTCTACATGTATTTTGTGCAAATCTACAGTCATTCAATTCTGTAATTTTTAGAACTCTCTGAATCAAGACTTCAATTTTCTGATTAGGAAATGTTATTTTTCCAGCAAGGACATTATTCAGGCTATGCAGGATCGAGACGCTGGCATTAAACTCCAGACACAAACATTGGATGGGACTGCCTACAAGGATTGCTTCTCGGGTAGGTAGAGTTTCTGGGTCTATAGGGTAGGATTAAAGTAATGATCTATGACACCCCACCCCCCTCCTCCTTTCTTTATTTAGGTATAAAGGTCATTCCGTACAATCATGCATAATGGGAGTGTATACTTTTGGTATATACTTGGGACATATACTTAAAGGGACAGATAATTAACATGCAATCCATATACTTAAACGGACAATATCGTCACGATCAGAGTAGACTTTCAACAGGGCATGGATGTCCTAGTTTAAGATGAACACATTGACTGAAAATTACTGGTTCATTTATGCAGCAGCAACGGTATAATATGACCTTAATCATGTGGGGTATTATAACCTTAATTATCATGTGGGGTATTATTTTCAGTCAATGAGTTAATCTCAAACTAGCACTTTGATTCCATGCCCTGTTGATCATGACGATAGTGTCCCTTCAAAGATGTTTTGCTATTTTACTTGGGGAAGTGAAAATAAATGGATTAAAATAACACATTCCTCGAAATATTCGTGAGAAACATGGTTTTACAGGAAATATACAAGGAAATTAATTTATGGTGGGTCGCATCATGAATTCACTTTGGTAGTATATTTTACTGTTCAACCAAGCTTATGATAAATATGTTGTCAAATAAATAATTTCAAAGTATTTTTTACTCATTTCTCAAAGGAAATTATCAATGTTTCAATGAAAATTACAAATTCTGGTAATCGCTGCTTCAAGGAACAATATTGTGAAAATCAACAGGGTATGGAATCAAAGTGCTCGTTTTAGATTAACACAGTGACTAGGGCTGTGCCGTGTATCCGGGTATCCGGATACCCGACCGAAACGGTCATTACCCGGTTCCATTTTTCGGTTCCAATTACCCGTAAACGACTTTTTAAAATTCGGACTGAACATTTGAGCGGTGCAAACAGAAATCTGTGACTCTTGAACAATACACTTGTACAGACAATCTTTAAATTCAAGAGATTTCACTCCAATAAAGAAAAGATCGATAGTATGGTATCCTCTGTATTATAAAAGTCAATTTGTTACCATTTACAGTACATGTATTTGTACACCACCGGAGGCATGTTTTCAACAAAAATAAAAACGGGTATCCGGGTATCCGAAGTTTCCTGATTTTGGGTATCTGGTTCCAAATATATCCGAAAACGCACAGCCCTAACAGTGACTGAAAAAAACAAATAAGGTCATATTACCGTTGCTGCTGCATAAATGAGCCAGTCATTTTCAGTCACTGTGTTCATCTTAAACTAGGACACCGATTCCATGCCCTCTTGATGAGAGTCTGCTCTGATCATGATGATATTCTCGTCATGATACTGTCCCTTGAAACACGGGGTAATGCATCTTTAATTTTACGAATCAAGCGAGATGTACAGAAACCAACCTGAGATAGATTCAGTTTCATTTTGTGTCATTAAAAAGATAACAAGCAATCCATATACTTCAACGGACAATATTGTCACGATCAGAGTAGACTTTCAACAGGGCATGGATTCAGTGTCCTAGTTTAAGATGAAACACATTGACTGAAAATTACTGGCTCATTTATGCAGCAGCAACGGTAACATGACCTTATAATCATATGGGGTATTATAACCTTATCATGTGGGGTATTATAACCTTATCATGTCACTTTGTGGGGTATTATTTTCAGTCAATGAGTTAATCTCAAACTAGCACTTTGATTCCATGCCCTGTTGATCGTGACGATAGTGTCCCTTTAAAGATGTTTTGCTATTTTACTTGGGGAAGTGAAAACAAATGGATTAAAATAACACATTCCTCGAAATATTCGTGAGAAACATGGTTTTTACAGGAAATATACAAGGAAATTAATTTATGGTGGGTCGCATCATAAATTCACTTTGGTAGTATATTTTACTGTTCAACCAAGCTTATGATAAATATTTTGTCAAATAAATAATTTCAAAGTATTTTTTACTCATTTCTCAAAGGAAATTATCAATGTTTCAATGAAAATTACAAATTCTGGTAATCGCCGCTTAAAGGAACAATATTGTGAAAATCAACAGGGTATGGAATCAAAGTGCTCGTTTTAGATTAACACAGTGACTAGGGCTGTGCCGGGTATCCGGGTATCCGGATACCTGACCGAAACGGCCAATTACCGGTTTCCATTTTTTCTCGGTTCCAATTACCCATAAACGACTTTTTAAAATTCGGACTGAACATTTGAGCGGTGCAAACAGAAATCTGTGACTCTTGAACAATGCACTTGTACAGACAATTATCTTTAAATTCAAGAGATTTCACTCCAATAAAGAAAAGATCGATAGTATGGTATCCTCTGTATTATAAAAGTCAATTTGTTACCATTTACAGTACATGTATTTGTACACCACCGGAGGCATGTTTTCAACAAAAATAAAAACGGGTATCCGGGTATCCGAAGTTTCCTGATTTTGGGTATCTGGTTCCAAATATATCCGGCAGCTGACAGCCCCTAACAGTGACTGAAAAAACAAATAAGGTCATATTAACAAGGTTGCTGCATAAATGAGCCAGTCATTTTCAGTCACTGTGTTCATCTTAAACTAGGACACCGATTCCATGCCCTGTTGATGAGAGTCTGCTCTGATCATGATGATATTCTCGTGATGATACTGTCCCTTGAAACACGGGGTGATGCATCTTTAATTTTACGAATCAAGCGAGATGTACAGAAACCAACCTGAGATAGATTCAGTTTCATTTTGTGTCATTAAAAAGATAACAAGCAATCCATATACTTCAACGGACAATATTGTCACGATCAGAGTAGACTTTCAACAGGGCATGGAATCAGTGTCCTAGTTTAAGATGAAACACATTGACTGAAAATTACTGGCTCATTTATGCAGCAGCAACGGTAACATGACCTTATAATCTTGTGGGGTATTGTAACCTTATCATGTCACTTTGTGGGGTATTATTTTCAGTCAATGAGTTAATCTCAAACTAGCACTTTGATTCCATGCCCTGTTGATCGTGACGATAGTGTCCCTTTAAAGATGTTTTGCTATTTAACTTGGGGAAGTGAAAACAAATGGATTAAAATAACACATTCCTCGAAATATTCGTGAGAAACATGGTTTTACAGGAAATATACAAGGAAATTAATTTATGGTGGGTCGCATCATGAATTCACTTTGGTAGTATATTTTACTGTTCAACCAAGCTTATGATAAATATTTTGTCAAATAAATAATTTCAAAGTATTTTTTACTCATTTCTCAAAGGAAATTATCAATGTTTCAATGAAAATTACAAATTCTGGTAATCGCTGCTTAAAGGAACAATATTGTGAAAATCAACAGGGTATGGAATCAAAGTGCTCGTTTTAGATTAACACAGTGACTAGGGCTGTGCCGGGTATCCGGGTATCCGGATACCTGACCGAAACGGTCATTACCCGGTTCCATTTTTCGGTTCCAATTACCCGTAAACGACTTTTTAAAATTCGGACTGAACATTTGAGCGGTGCAAACAGAAATCTGTGACTCTTGAACAATGCACTTGTACAGACAATTATCTTTAAATTCAAGAGATTTCACTCCAATAAAGAAAAGATCGATAGTATGGTATCCTCTGTATTATAAAAGTCAATTTGTTACCATTTACAGTACATGTATTTGTACACCACCTGAGGCATGTTTTCAACAAAAATAAAAACGGGTATCCGGGTATCCGAAGTTTCCTGATTTTGGGTATCTGGTTCCAAATATATCCGAAAACGCACAGCCCTAACAGTGACTGAAAAAAACAAATAAGGTCATATTACCGTTGCTGCTGCATAAATGAGCCAGTCATTTTCAGTCACTGTGTTCATCTTAAACTAGGACACCGATTCCATGCCCTGTTGATGAGAGTCTGCTCTGATCATGATGATATTCTCGTGATGATACTGTCCCTTGAAACACGGGGTATAATGCATCTTTAATTTTACGAATCAAGCGAGATGTACAGAAACCAACCTGAGATAGATTCAGTTTCATTTTGTGTCATTAAAAAGATAACAAGCAATCCATATACTTCAACGGACAATATTATTACGATCAGAGTAGACTTTCAACAGGGCATGGATTCAGTGTCCTAGTTTAAGATGAAACACATTGACTGAAAATTACTGGCTCATTTATGCAGCAGCAACGGTAACATGACCTTATAATCATATGGGGTATTATAACCTTATCATGTGGGGTATTATAACCTTATCATGTCACTTTGTGGGGTATTATTTTCAGTCAATGAGTTAATCTCAAACTAGCACTTTGATTCCATGCCCTGTTGATCGTGACGATAGTGTCCCTTTAAAGATGTTTTGCTATTTTACTTGGGGAAGTGAAAACAAATGGATTAAAATAACACATTCCTCGAAATATTAAGTGAGAAACATGGTTTTACAGGAAATATACAAGGAAATTAATTTATGGTGGGTCGCATCATAAATTCACTTTGGTAGTATATTTTACTGTTCAACCAAGCTTATGATAAATATTTTGTCAAATAAATAATTTCAAAGTATTTTTTAATCATTTCTCAAAGGAAATTATTAATGTTTCAATGAAAATTACAAATTCTGGTAATCGCCGCTTAAAGGAACAATATTGTCAAAATCAACAGGGTATGGAATCAAAGTGCTCGTTTTAGATTAACACAGTGACTAGGGCTGTGCCGGGTATCCGGGTATCCGGATACCCGACCGAAACGGTCATTACCCGGTTCCATTTTTTCGGTTCCAGTACCCGTAAACGACTTTTTAAAATTCGGACTGAACATTTGAGCGGTGCAAACAGAAATATGTGACTCTTGAACAATGTTAATGTTTACACTTTTACAGACAATTATCTTTAAATTCAAGAGATTACACTCCAATAAAGAAAAGATCGATTTTATCCTCTGTATTATAAAAGTCAATTTGTTACCATTTACAGTACATGTATTTGTACACCACTGGAGTATGTTTTCAACAAAAAATGAAAACGGGTATCCGGCATCCGAAGATTTCCTGATTTTGGGTATCTGGTTCCAAATATATCCGAAACGACAAGCGCCACACAGTGACTGAAAAAAACAAATAAGGTCATATTACCGTTGCTGCTGCATAAATATGAGCCAGTCATTTTCAGTCACTGTGTTCATCTTAAACTAGGACACCGATTCCATGCCCTGTTGAGAGTCTGCTGTGATCATGATGATATTCTCGTCATGATACTGTCCCTTTGAACATGGGGTGATGCGCATCTTTAATTTTACGAATCAAGCGAGATGTACAGAAACCAACCTGAGATAGATTCAGTTTCATTTTGTGTCATTAAAAAGAAGGTACAACATTGGATCCCAGACACTATGAATAACTTTACCCTGAAAATACCCTGAAAATCTGTTTTACCGTGAAATAAATAGTTCATGGCAATTTCACGACGACACAACACCATGAAAATGCCATGAAATACTCTTGGGATTCCTTCGCCGTGAAAACGCCGTGAAAATGCCATGAACTTTTCGTGGCAGTTTTGGGGGCAGCTCATTAATTCTCGAGAGAGCCGTGAATTTGCTGTGAAATCACTATGAACATTATGGCCAATATCTGAGAGGAAGAGACACCATGAAATTGCTGTGAAATTACACTGAACTCAAGGCAAAACAGATTTTCAGGGCATTTTCAGGGTGAAGTTGTTCATAGTGAGATTATCAAACTAAAGCCCATAAAAAAGTCTGGTTTCTGGTCATCGGTCGGCTTCAAAATCGGCGTGGTGACACCCTTCTTTTTTTTTTTGGTAAGGTTTTTTTTTTTAAAGGTTTTTTCAAGGTTTTTTCAAGGTTTTTTTGGCCAACAGGGAAACTAATGAATACGTGATACATGTACTATACGTGAGGACCAAATTTCCCATATGCAAAGTATGGTGGCTAAGAGAGGCCAAACAAATCAGGCAAATATTCGTACCCCTACGTGAAAAAGTTATATTTAAAACATAACACGGCAGAATTCCAATCAATCCAGCAATTTTGGCTGCAATTGGACATCGTTTCATAGCAACAAAAAAAAGAAAATTAAAAATGCCGACACAAGGGTCTGAGGTGACTGGACACATTTTTTTGGCCTAACAAAGAATTATTTAAAAACCTACTTACCGAAGATGGTACACATATCAATCATCCTGAGAATTTATTTTTTTTTAAATTTATTTTGGAAACTTTTTTTTTTAACTGCAGAATGTCAACAAGTAATTTGTGTATCAGTCACGTCACAAGTTTTTATTTTCGTCTAAGTCAGGTCACAAGTAAAAAATGTGACTTGAAGTCATATTTAAGTTACTTACTCGATTCAACAACTTTGCCACTAGGGGTATTAGAGTATTTCCTGTATTAGGTTTTTGTATCAACCTCTCTCAAAATAGCCATTGTGAATCTATTTCAGTGTAACAATATATGTTGACTCATCATCAGATGTCTGACTGTGGTTATCACCCCCACAGGACTGCACCCAGACAGTAAACTTTGATCAAAAAGTGGAAAAACACCATAATTTAGCTGTATTTTGAAACACCATCATTGACTTATGCATTTTTACAAAGATGTGCGGCTTTGTCACAGGACTAAAAATTCCGTAGGTGTATAAACACGCCTTTATTGAAAATTCCCATTGCGTGTGAAATCTGTTCGATGGTGCAAAACATATCTGGTTGTGAACACATTTTAAAGTCATCAACCTTATTGATGTTGCTATACGTTCACAAACACTTTTTTATATAAACAAATATATAAAAAGGATTTTCTCTTTCTATCCATCAGATTGCATCTGATGAAGTAGCTGTAGCTACGAAAGCTTATGCCTATTTTTAAGTTTAGTTAGTCTTAAAAGTGCTACCATTCATATATATATCTTATTCTACCTGACTAACACGGCTGCATACAGATCTCTCTTTCTATCCATGTTAGAATGAATTTAAAAATGCAGTTGCATTTTCACTATTTACTTGTTAACCCTAACCTTCCCAAATCCTCCAAAATCCTCTTTGCTAAAGTGAAGGATTTTGAAGGATTGAGGTTACATGCTACATCCTCTTTGCTAAAGTGAAGGATTTTGGAGGATTGAGGTTATTAGGCATACTTGCCTTTCCATGGTACATGTACATCCATGTTTGTTGTAGTGATTGCAAGGTCAGTGCTTGGGTCAGTGGACACTGTTTATTGCTCCATGCATACAGGAAGGGTCCCTGGCCATGTACATGTATCACAGATTAGAAATATATGTGTGCATACATGTCATGTGCTTGCTTTACTACTGAAGGATTTTGGAGGATTCAGGTTATGTGTAAGCAAATGGGCCTTGGGAGTTAGGAAGGATTCAGGTTATGATGTGTATATAATAAGCAAATGGGCCTAGGGAGTTAGGGAGGATTCAGGTTATGTGTAAGCAAATGGGCCTAGGGAGTTATAGGAAGGATTCAGGTTATGTGTAAGCAAATGGGCCTAGGGAGTTAGGAAGGATTCAGGTAATTATGTGTAAGCAAATGGGCCTAGGGATAGGTTTAATGATACAACATAAGAAGCTTCAAAATTTCACAGGTTGGTTGTATATCTCGGTGGAAATTAACACTCATAGAAGTCGTTTTACCAATATACCCAATGTTTTACTTTCCCTCTAAAATATGATTTGTCAATCGTATATCATTATTATACAGAGTCATCGCCAGGCACAAAGTACACAGGATATCATATCACACCAGATTTTATTTTTGGAAGTCAGTCTTCCTGTTTTCAACCATTGTTTAAATATATAATACTCTAGTCCAAAAGTATAAGGTCAAGTAACGAAGTGAGACATTTCTATGGTCATTTTGTAAGGCAAAAAAAAAAGTCTCTGGTTTCTGGTCATCGGTTGACTTCAAAATCGGTGCGGTGACACGTTTTTTTTTTTTGGGGGGGGGGGGTATTTTTTTTCCAACAGGGAAATACATGATGTAGGTATACGCGGCGACCAAATGTCCCATATAGAAAGTATGGTAGATAAGTGAGGCATCACAAATCGGGCAAACGTTCATACCCCTATGTGAAAAAATCACAGCACGGCAGAATTCCAATCGATCCAGCAGTGTTGGCTGCAATTGGACATTGTTTCAAAGCACCAAATAAAAAGAAAATTAAAAATGCCGGTCTGAGGCAACGTGCATGGAGACCAGAAACCGGAGACTTTTTTTGGGGGCATAATGTACATCCTGTTAAAATGATGGGCCCAATTTCATGAACCACCAGTGAAAGACTATGCATGGGGGTGCCATATGGCCAAGCAGTTAAGTGCATTGGACTTGTGTTCTGATGGCTGTGTCGTCAGAGTGTGGGTTCGAATACTGCCCGCGACCGTGGCAGTTGTGTCCTTGAGCAAGGCACTTCACTGTAATTGCTTTCTCTTCACCCAGGAGTATAATTGGGCACTAGATGGTAACTGTGTTTGATTAGTGGCACCAAAAGATGCATGGGGTGCCTGATAAGTGCATTGGACTTGTGTTCTGATGGCTGTGTCGTCAGATGGGTTCGAATACTGCCGCGAAGTTGTGTCCTTGAGCAAGGCACTTCACTGTAATTGCTTTCTCTTCACCCAGGAGTATAATTGGGTACGTGTGAGGGTAGAGATGGTAACTGTGTTTGATTAGCCCTGTGGCACCAAAAGATGCATGGGGGTGCCATATGGCCAAGCAGATAAGTGCATTGGACTTGTGTTCTGATGGCTGTGTCGTCAGAGTGTGGGTTCGAATACTGCCCGCGACCGTGGCAGTTGTGTCCTTGAGCAAGGCACTTCACTGTAATTGCTTTCTCTTCACCCAGGAGTATAATTGGGTACCTGTGAGGGTAGAGATGGTAACTGTGTTTGATTAGCCCTGTGGCACCAAAAAAGGTTGCACATAATGGGCTGTATACTCCCCAGGGAGCTGAGAAAGATTATAGGAAGGATGTTGGCCCATAGGCCAGTAACACTATGAACAACTTCACCCTGAAAATGCCCTGAAAGTCCGTTTTGCCTTGAAATAACAGTTCACTGTAATTTCACTGTAATTTTACGGTGTCTCATCCTCTCAGATATTGGCAATAATGTTCACGGTGATTGCACGGCAAATTCACAGCAAATTCACAGCGCTCTCAAGAATTAATGAGCTGCCCCCAAAACCGTGCCACAAGAATTTCATGGCGTTTTCACTGAGTTTTCATGGCGGAGGAATCCCAAGAGTATTTCATGGTGTTTTCACGGTGTTGTGTGGCCGTGAAATTGTAATGAACTATTTATTTCACAGTAAAACAGATTTTCAGGCCATTTTCAGGGTAAAGTTATTCATAGTGTAACCAGGGGAAATAATGTAAAACACACTGGGACAGTATGTGAAATGTGCTGTATAAGAATAAAATATTATTATTATTATTATAATTATGCTAAGTAAATGGTGATGCAACAGTACAATCCAGATAGAAATTGCACACGCACTGAGTTGTTAAGACAAGGGGACAATTTCATATAGAGCCGCTGATTAATGAAGAAAATGTGACCCGCTCTGGCAACCTGATACTTTGCATAACAGCCATGAAAAGGTCAAAAACCCACCCCAGGGACCAGTTTGAGGGACCAGTTTTCATGTCACCACATAGAGCATTTTCTCTAGATTTTGATTGAAAAAGAAAAATCCTCAGTGAAACGTTTGTTGGGAACATTGTTAATTTTCACGATAAATTGAGGAGGTCACTTTTGAAAATTGGGTCCAAGTTTAGGGTTTTGCCAGAGCCAGTCACAAATGTGCTTAGCACTTTTATCTGCTTAGCAAAATTGTGCAGAGAATCTATCTCAAGCAATATGCATTACGTGACAATTTGACTGGTAACCTATATCTGCTAAGCATAACGTTACTGTGCTCAGCAAGTGTACTTAGTTTCATGAAATCAAGCCCTGGTTTGCCACGGAGGGACCCTGAATCGGCCAAGTTTTGCCAACACAATAACACATGCATTTCCTTTATTTAAAGGGACATTGGGACAATAACATCATCACGATCAACAGGGCATGGAATCAGAGCGCTAGTTTTAGATTTGCTCAGTGACTGAAAATAATATCCCACACGATGAGGTCATATTACCGTTGCAGCTGCATAAATGAGTAATTTCCAGTCACTGTGTTCATCTTAAACTAGGACGCCGATTCCATGCCCCTTTGAAAGTCTGCTCTGATTGTGATGACACTGTCCCTTTAATAAGAGTGATTTTGATCTGTATTCAGGCCAGGAACTTGTTGATTGGCTGCTAAAGTGGTCATTTGCTGAAACAAGGGGAGATGCCATTGCCATATCAACGGATTTAGTCACGTCGGCACATTTACAGTTTTTAGCCAGGTGTCGGTCGCTCGCTAACTGCCACCAAGCGTTATTGGATGAGCCTAAAGCATTCTACAAGTTTGTAAGTAATAAATATATTCAGAATTAATTACTTAATTTCACCAACCACCAACCTATATATATCGCGGAACCCGCTGCTATATGGGATTCTATCTGGCCAATTGTCATCGGGCAAGCTCGGTGGTCGAGAGGTTGAGACGTCTGCACTAGTAAGCAGGAGGTCGTGGGTTCGAATCCCGCCTGATTTGCCTGTGTAGTTTTTTCACAGAGACTCGGAAAGCACTGAGTATGCAGCGCTATACACATGTCGGTGTAGGGCAAAATTAAATCAACAGACTTAATTTGCGATGCGTATCTCTTTTAGTTGTGAGTAATTGTACTCTGTATATATTTATGTAGTGATATGGAGTTATAACATAAATTAATCAGATAATTAATTATTGTTTTAAAATGATTTCCTTGCTTTGCGCGCGAGCTGCATGCATACGCGAGCTGCATGCGTGCGTAAGCGTATGCGTGAGTTGATCTTTCTAAGAAAATAATATTTTGTTCTAGAATGAAGATAATAATAAGTAGAGGTTAAATATGTTTGCGGATGGAATAAGAGAAGAGTCGGAGATTGATCGGGATAAAGAGAGGAACTGATGAGTTTGCATGAGTGACTAATAAAATAAGTGATCGTCAACTAACGTTAGTAATCCTGTCTCATTGTTGTGTGTTTATTCATTATTTGGCTCAATCGATGAACCCAGCAAACATATTTAACCTCTTTACTTATTATTATCTTCATTCTAGAACAAAATATTATTTTCTTAGAAAGATCAACTCATGCATACGCTTACGCACGCATGCAGCTCACGCACGCATGCAGTTCGCGCGTAATTAAAGCAAGGAAATCATATTAAAACAATAATTAATTATCTGATTAATTTATGTTTTAACTCCATATCACTACATTTAATAATAATAATAATACGCTTATAAAGCGCACATATCATAGCAAGTAGATCAAGGCGCTGTACATTATTACCCTTGCTCATCAGACGCATAAATCATTCCTGAAACCATCTCAGCTCCATGAGGTGTATAAAGCTCAATTGCTGCCATCGGCGCATATATATGGCTAATCAAACCTAACAACCAACTCTGCCCTCACAGGTACCCATTTACTCCTGGGTGGAGAGAAGCAATTATGGTAAAGTGTCTTGCTGAAGAACTCAGCCATCAGAACACAAATCCGACGCACTAAACTGTAAAACCATGCACTCCATGGCACACATTTTTTTTTCAAGGTGCCTGTGTTTTTCGTTATTTTACGGGGAATTTCCCCTCCCCCAACATTTTCAAAATCTGCTCCCCTCAAAAAAAGGTTACTCGCAACTGCTTCATGGTGAGACTTGATCCTAAAAACGCCTCAGAGAGCACCATCACCTGGAATCAAAAAATTTCAATATAATGACCATATATGATATGTATGACACAATGAGTTACTAAAAAGAGAATGTACACTGTACAACATTGGTAAGGTTGGCAGAACTACGAGTAGGCTTACTCTCTGTGAATCATTAATTAAACAACTGCACTGTGTAATAGTAATTCAGTTAATTATTAGGGCTGTGCCGGGTATCCGGATACCCGGCCGAAACGGTCATTACCCGGTTCCATTTTTCGGTTCCAATTACCCGTAAACGACTTTTTAAAATTCGGACTTAACATTTGAGCGGTGCAAACAGAAATCTGTGACTCTTGAACAATGCACTTGTACAGACAATTATCTTTAAATTCAAGAGATTTCACTCCAATAAAGAAAAGATCGATAGTATGGTATCCTCTGTATTATAAAAGTCAATTTGTTACCATTTACAGTACATGTATTTGCACACCACTGGATGCATGTTTTCAACAAAAATGAAAACGGGTATCCAGGTATCCGAAGTTTCCTGATGTCGGGTATTTGGTTCCAAAAATATCCGAAAACGCACAGCCCTACTAATTATTACGTTGTGTCGTTCATGTGAATACGCAAACAGATTTTTTGTTTTAATTCTAATGCATAATTTAGGAAAAAGTTCAAATTTTTCATTCTTAATTCCTAATTCCAAATTGTAAATGACTGAACTGTTATTATAAGTGACATCACCTCAAACAATTATTTATAATGAAGATAGAATCAAGAACTTTTTTGTACATCAGATAAACTTCTCATTACAATTTGAAAATGTTATTATTTGTGAAGCACTAATTCTATACAATAAGCAATATAAACATTTGATTTTAATTTTGCCCTACACCGACGTGTGTATAGCACTGCATACTCAGTGCTTTCCGAGTCTCTGTGAAAACTACACAGGCGGGACTCGGGCGAGATTCAAACCCACGACCTCCTGCTTACTAGTGCAGACGTCTTAACCTCTCGACCACCGAGCTTGCCCGATGGCGATTGGCTGGCTAGAATCCTATATAGCAGCGGGTTCCGCGATATATATAGGTTGATGTTAGGGCAAAATTAAAATCAATTGTTTATTTCCCGACGCAAGAATTTCACCAACCTATATATTGCAGAACCCGCTGCTATATAGGATTCTAGCCAGCCAATCGCCATCGGGCAAGCTCGGTGGTCGAGAGGTTAAGACGTCTGCACTAGTAAGCAGGAGGTTGTGGGTTTGAATCCCGCCCGAGTCCTGCCTGTGTAGTTTTTCACAGAGACTCGGAAAGCACTGAGTATGCAGTGCTATACACACGTCGGCGTTAGGGCAAAATTAAAATCAATTGTTTATTTCCCGACGCAAGAATTTCACCAACCTAAATATAAACATTGTTTGGAATGAGCAAAGGCACATTGACTTGAGCTGGATTTGAACCAGCAACCTCCAAGTTGATGTGCCGGCGCTCTACCAACTGAGCCATCTAGCCCTATGTTGGCAGTCACCATATTGTGTCAATGTCTTAAACCAAAGCATGCCATATAACCAGGGATGCCCCATTAAAAAAATGACAGGCCTGTGATTTGACTGTTTTCCCTGACAAATCTCCCTTTTGCCTTAAAATGTTCTTGAAAGAAGAGAACTAGCCACCAAGGAAAGAAAGAAGTAGCCTGCATTTTGTCCAAACCTCTAGTTTCTTGTTTGTGGGGATGTGGAAAGTCTGTAAATCCTCCAAAATGAAACATCCAGGAGGTTCAGGGGGCTTTGTCCTCTAGACCAAAGGGAGACCCAGGCCCGCTACCCACAGGAGGTTCAGGGGGCTTTGTCCTCTAGACCAAATGGAGACCCAGGCCCGCTACCCACAGGAGGTTCAGGGGGCTTTGTCCTCTAGACCAAAGGGAGACCCAAGCCTGCTACCCACAGGAGGTTCAGGGGGGCTTTGTCCTCTAGACCAAAGGGAGACCCAGGCCCGCTACCCACAGGAGGTTCAGGGGGGCTTTGTCCTCTAGACCAAAGGGAGACCCAGGCCCGCTGCCCATTTGTCAGGATTTTTTTTAACTTTCGTCAAATCACACTCCTGAGATTATAATTAAAACTGGTTCTTTATGTTAACCTTTGTTCCAGTCGGCCTTCCACATGTCTACATTGAAGTCTCTAATACCAAGCAGCAGTGATTCAGACTCAAGCAACGACTCCGATTCCGAATCCAAACTAAAATTGCCTTCATCATCCTTCCAGCTCTCAGCGTCACTGAAGGGATACGGTGGGAAGGCAGTCAAGCAGGGATTCATGATGAAGAGGGTAAGGACATTTGGCAACTGGTCTCTTGTATCCTGTTCGTAAGTCGATATGTAATAAGCACGCACGTTAGTGGTACCTGCATTCTTTTCCAAGTGAGATTATGGTTCCTGACGATGATTAAAGCATAGGACCTAGCTACTAATCAAAATGTAGAGAAGACCCTGAGAAATCCCCATGGTTCTCCCTGAACCATGCTCTCACTTAGTGATAGTTGAGAAACACATGTAAACATTTCCCAACCCATCCGACGATGATATGGGGGGGGGGGGTGGGGAGTTGGCTTTGGGCACCATGGACACCTCTGGATATGGTATTTCGTTCGGTTGAACTGGGTGAATTAGAACGAAATGAAGTTCTCAATTAGGCAAAATCACTCCGCTATGCGGATGAAGAAATGTGTGATAGGGTAGTATTTAAGACTGTGCTTGGTAAGCAAGAGCCATCTGCGCACCGACGGGCTGACATAAATTTTAATGTGACTGTCGTTATGATTAAGCGATTATTACCAATAACATAATAAATAAAATGAAAATACTTCAGGAAGGAAAACGAAGTTCACCAATTATTCACAGAATCCGTCCAAGCCGGAAAGGAAATGCCAATAAATTAAATGACTTCATCCTTACAGTTGTTATGTTCTATTCGTGGGGTTTTCCAGAGAAATTTCTCGCAAAAGAGTTTTGATCTCTGGTTTTTCACTCCGCGGATGTTCAGACCAAATGTGTGAAACCGTTAATCACCAGAATGATATTATTACTGGGTTATAATTCAATTTAAAAAAGTGTACAAACGTATATAACTATAACAAACACCTATGGATTAAGTTTATATGTTTATTATTACAAGATGATGAAGAAGAAATAAAAGGGTCAGCACCTGCATTGCCCGCCGGTGGACAAACCCAAAGTTGTAAAATTGGTGTGATGTGTAGGTTATTGAGAACTGCCCTTATGTGCAGCCAAGTAAATGTTTATTTCATTATTATTCTAAGCCATATTTCCTTTGTAGGGCCACGTACGAAAAACATGGAAAGCCAGGCTGTTTGTACTCTTTGATGAGCCGCCATATTTGATGTACTACAGGGGTTCAAAGGTCAGTATATAGGCATTATTTATATTACTGCTTTTAATTCATCCGACGGTGAATATTTTAAGTTTGAGTCCATCCCTTCTCCCTTCCAAACACTCAAAAAGTACTACTTCAAGATACAAAAGGCCCAAAAAAATAGTCTGTGGTTTTTGGTCTCCGCGCGCGTTGCCTCAGACCCGCACATCTGCATTTTTATTATTATTATTATTATTTTTTGCGATGAAACGATGTCCAATTGCAGCCAAAATTGCTGGATTGATTGGAATTCTGCCATGCTGTGTTTTAAATGACTTGTTCACATAGGGGTATGAATGTTTGCCTGATTTGTGAGGCCTCTCTTAGCCACCATATACTTTGTGTGTGGGAAATTTTATCTGGTTCCAATAACCGCGTTTACATGTATCACGTATTTCACTGGTTGGCAAAAATAAAAAAAAGATTACCAAAAATATAAAAAATACATGTCACCTCACCGCTTTTGAAGCTGATCTATGACCAAAAACCGGAGACTTTTTTTGTTGCCAAAGACAAGTTTTGTGAAATTAGACACAACATGATCAACAATTTTCAAAAAACATTACTTGGTGTTCCCCCACCTGAATTGTATTATCCCTACTGTTCTTTTAGCTCCTAAGTTGATATTCAGACAGATTGCCATTTCTTCCTCCATGGTCTGATAATCCATTTGTCCACAAAATTGCAATATTTTGGCAATTCAGTGGGCAATATGTGACCCGCTCTGGCAAAACCCGAAACTTCTCGGTATTTACCATAATGCGTAACAGCCATGAAAAGGTCAAAAACTGACCCCAGGGACCAGTTTGAGGGACCAGTTTCATGTCACCATATAGAGCATCTTCTCTAGACTTTGATGGAAAAAGAAAAATCCTGAAACGTTGTTGGGAACATTGTTAATTTTCACAATAAATTTGGGAGTTCACTCCGAAAAGTTGGGTCCAAGTTTAGGGTTTTGCCAGAGCCATTCACATATAGTCCGATAAGCCACTGTTTGGACAGCTCATTATTCCTACAGATATATGTCCGTCACTCATTGTGTAATCCTTATTAATTGTTTTTGTTTGGGAGAAAAGCATTTTTCAAGAGAATATCAGATGTTTTTGATCGACTAAATTTCTTGTGTAGGCTGGTGATGAAAAACCCCTGGGTGAGATCCCGCTGCGTTGGTGCAAGGTTGACATTATTGATGCAAGTCAGGTTAACACAGGTGAACAAACTTTCTTCTGTCGTTTAATTTCTTATTGAGTTTCGCAGACACTTCATTCTGGCATATATATATATATAGCTAGAATTAACCCCATTCAACAGTTGCCCCAATCCCTTCATGACTGCAAGATTTATTATTATTATAATATTATTATACATTTCTAGTAATGAAACCAAGGATGCCTCAGAAGCACACTTAAGCACTCTAGCTCAGAAGCCTGAGGAAACCTGTAAATGAGGGCGCTTGCTATGTGAACCAGAAACACCGGGGTAAACCCCTACTCCTCCACGATAAGTGTTCTGGGTTCTTTTACACGCATTACTTAATCTAGTACATGGGACCTACGGCTTAACGTCCCATCCGAAGGACAAAGCAATTATGGTTTAAGTGTCTTGCTCAGGGACACAAGAGTTGCGAACAGCCAGGCCGGGATTCAAACCCACATTCTGACAACACCAGATTTAGAAAAATACTATAAATCATTGTACTATAAAACATTGTAACTTTGAACGTGTGAAATGGAAATAAATGTTAATGAACGAACAACATATCAGATACATGCACTCATGCGACGCTTCTGTTTAATCATTTGGAATAAGCTCTGTTACAGCATCGCCATCTTCAACACTTTCTTTTTATTTTGAATTCTCTGTTCTGTTTGAAGACCTCACCCTAAAGAATAAACAACGTCAAAACCTGTTCAGCGTGACAACAGAGAAAGGAAGGAGGTACGTGTTACAGACTGGTAGTCCCGAGGAGACTTTGGAGTGGATGAGAGCAATCATGAGCCCACAAGGCATTGCTCGACAATCAGATGACAACACAAAATAATCGTGAAACTGCCAATAGATAAATACTTCCTGACAAACGTCGTCTTTACGGGCAACTTGGATTTAGTTTCAAACTTTTCGACGCATCACAGTGCTTCACCGGCCACTGATGCACAGGATTTGTTGAAGTGGCCACGTGTTGTACGCGATGATTATGCATAATACATGTACACAGGTTTGCGTTAAAAAATGCCAGTCATTACCACTGATCTCGATTATACTGCCTAGATATATACTTCCCGACAAATGCCATCTTTATGGGCGACTTGGATTTAGTTTTGTGCTGTGTCAAGCGTTCAAACTTTTCGACGCATCAAAGTGCTTCACTGACCAATGATACACAGGATTTGTTGAACTGCCTGCGTGTCGCACATGATGATTATACGTAATGCACGGGTTTGCATTAAAAAAAATTCAGTCATTGCCACTTCTTTTCCTTCCTCCATGATTATACGTACTGGATAGAGGGTTACCTATCGGTGCCTAACAGATGAAGGCATCCACCACACAGGGCCATATTGGTACTCCACTATATCTCTATTGTACTGCCTGGATAGAGGGTTGCCTATATTGGTGCCTAACAGATGAAGGCATCAGGGCCATGTTGGTACTCCACTATATATCTATGTACTGCCTGGATAGAGGGTTGCTTATTGGTGCCTAACAGATGAAGGCATCCACCGCAGGGCCATGTTGGTACTCTATTCTCTATTATTATAACTGGATAGAGGGTTGCTTATTGGTGCCTGACAGATGAAGGCATCCACCGCAGGGCCATATTGGTACTCCACTATATCTCTATTATACTGCCTGGATAGAAGGTTGCTTATTGGTGCCTAACAGATGAAGGTATCCACTGCAGGGCCATGTTGGTACTCCATGTCTCTATTATACTGCCTGGATAGGTTGCCTATTGGTGCTTAACAGATAACGGCATCCACCGCAGGGCCATGTTGGTACTCCACTATATCTCTGTTATTATGACTGGATAGAGGGTTGGCTATTGGTGCCTAATAAATAAAGGCATCCACCGCAGGGCCATGTTGGTACTCCACTATATCTCTGTTATTATGACTGGATAGAGGGTTGGCTATTGCGGTGCCTAACAAATAAAGGCATCCACCGCAGGGCCATGTTGGTACTCCACTATATCTCTGTTATTATGACTGGATAGAGGGTTGGCTGTTGGTGCCTAACAAATAAAGGCATCCACCGCAGGGCCATGTTGGTACTCTACTATACAAAGGAACACAAAAGGATGCACTTACAAAGAAATGCATATGCAAAGATATGCATGCTAAATGTTTGTGGAAGGACCAACATGGCATCCATTGGCTTTGAATGGAAGCGCAGGATCTTCTATCTGGTCAGTATAATAGAGTTGTAACATCCAGTTCTTTTCAGAACTAAGTACGACTCAATAGAGAATTTCACATGGTGTCACCGCAATTAGTCATACTTAGAGATTAACTCTCCTACTTGAGCTGCACTTTAGTGGCAAGTAGCTATAGAGGTCAAAACCAGTCAACTGCCTGTTTTGACTGTTGACCTAAATGTGCACACAGGGGCATTTTTGACTGGTTTTTATTTTGACCACCCTGAACAATACAAGACAATGCTTTTACCAGTCAAAAACGGTTGACTCATTTTGACCTGTTATGCCCCAGTCACATTTGCCAAGGCGGCCGTAGGGTCTATAATATCTACGGCCAGTAGCAATTATCGGGCCGCCGCAGCATTCCCACGGTGTCATACACTAGCCGTCACATATGTAAAGGTAGCCGCACGGCGTATTTAGAATTTTGGAGACAGAAAACCTGCGGCTGCCGTGCGGCCTTTGAAGTGATGACGACGGTTGCCTCAAAGCGACCCTGCGGCGGCCGTGGGGTTTTGACAAATAGCAAGGCAGACCCACGGTCGCCGTACGGTCGCCGCAGGGAGACCCTCGGCGACCGTCACGGGCACCGTGAGGGGCCGACTTGAGGCTGCCCTATGGTGGCCGTGGGATTCCTGCGCCGCCGCAATATTTTGGGGGTCCACAAAGTCATAACACCCTAGGGCAAGCGTGCGGCAAGCGCAAGGCCACCGTCGGCCAGCGTATGGTCGGCGATGGAACCGCCTACGGCATGGCTTCGGGCGTGTCTAATTGCTACGGCGAACCTGGAAAGAAAAAAGTTATAACGCGGCGCTATAATCTCACGGCGACCCCTACGGTCCATAAAAGATAGGGATACGCCCTAAGGCCACCCTGAGGCCCCCGCAAATCCTCTGCGGCCGCCGCAGGTATCTCTCCATTTTGGGGGTCTACGGCTGCCGTATCCTAGCCGTAGGGCAAATGTGACTGGGGCATTAATGTACTTACTAAACATTGACAGTGTTCGAATTTTAAGTGCAGTAGATATACCTTGGCAAGTATATCAACATTTTGACTGATTTTTTTACCCTTACAGAAGGGTTAGTGTCATTGCCCGTAAAGATGTCTGATTTTGCACTGTGTGACATCCAGTGAAAACCATGGAAGGTATGGTGCTATAGTAATATTACAGTGCACGCACAGCTTGTCTGCCACGTACTGTGTACACTGCCAAACTGGTAAAACTTGAAAAAAATACTACTTAATTACACACTTAAGAATTAGAAACTTTGAAAGCAGTTATGGGTGTAGTTTTTTCACACATAATAAGTTAATACTTTCAGCCTAGTACATGTGAAGTATTGAAAGCGTAGGTCACAGGGAAGTATTTTTAAATATTTTTTTAATATACACTGTTTTGTGTCAAAATACAACAAATCTGGTAATTGACATTGACTTTACATTAAAATACCATAGCCTTAATTCTCTCAGAAAATGTAAACATTTTGGCTCTGCAATACTTATTTTCTTTTAAAAATTGGAATAAAGTCATTTTTACCTAATTTTACATGGCAGATTTTCCGGCGAATAAACGATAGGCCTATCTTTAAAAATTTATTTCTCAAGAACCGCTTACCCGATGTTGAAAATGTTAGTAACAAAATAAAGCATTCAGTGAGGTCTTTCATACAGAATCAAAATTAAACATGTGTAATGTATGCTTATTTTTTGAGTGCTCTACCTAGTAATATATGGGCCATGTGTGACAGTGAATCTGCAAAACAATCTTCAGTTGGGGATTTCATAATTTAAAAAAAAAAAAAAAATAAATGTTTAAATAAATATAAATATTTATAGGGGTTCACATTTGGGTAAACTGAGGGGTAAGTTCGGGTAAGAACTACTGTTGAAGATATATCGCCCATGTTTATTGCTATTTTATTGGAAATGTTCTTTTTCATTGGAACATTGCAATTTTACTTGAAGAAGGGAAAACATACTTTTAAATAAATGACACCTTTCTCAAAATATAAATCATGAGCAGTATGGTTTTTACATTAAGTATGTACAGAAATGAATTTATGCTGGGTTCCGTCATAAATGAATTTTGGCACGTTTTTACTGTTAAACCAAATTGACTACAGTTTTGTCAGTTTCCTTTCAAAAAGGAAATCATCCGTGTTTCAATAAAAATAGAAATTCTGGGAATTGCAGGTAAACAATGGGGGCGTGTTTTGGTGAACGTGACCAGAAACATGTTTCGGACATCAAATTCTGACCAGAAACAAGTTCAAATAGCTATCTGAAAACACGTATATAACCAGAATCTTGCAGTTTCTGACGCATCAACTCCTCATAAATGCCAATATTATCTCAAATTATATGGTGTAACTGCAATATAAATTTTGGCTGCATTTGCATCCCTTGAATTTACCAAGCCAACAGGCCGTATATTTGGCATAACTCACTCCTAAATTATTATTGTAATATACGGCCTGGTTATTACCAATCGGTTATGGATATTAGTTAATTAAAGGGAATCTACTACATTGGTATTTGGTAAATAAAACAAATACATATCATAAGACAGCTTGTGATTTGATTCAACACAATAGCTGCTCAATTTTTTTTTTAAAGAAAAAACTGTTACCTGTTTTTCATGATTTTTATGTTTTACAAGAAGTTGGAGGAAGGCTACTTTTTGTAAATTTGTCAAAACAATTCCTGTTTTCTCTAAGGGAGGAGGGCCAAATGTGCTCAGCTAGGGGATTATATAGGCCTGGGCAAAGCCTAGGCCTGGCTGGGCTTCTCAAAGGCTTGGTTCTACCATGACTTTCAAAGTCCCCTAGCTGAGCACAAAAGACCCTCTACTAATGAATAGATCTCATATAGCTCAGGTACTGTATTGTGACACGATTAGGACTCACAAAAGACACTTTAGGAGGCCAGGTAGCCTGGGACTGGCCAGGCTTCTCAAAAGATTGGCTGTACCACGACTTTGGCCCGCCTCTCTAAGATGAAAACACTTAAAATGAAATGATTTCTCATGCTGGTTGATACGTGTAGGCCTACCAATTATAACCCAATTACATTTCATTTATGATTCTGGCAATTACCAATGTTGTACCTAATTCCCTGTGAAAAAAAAAGGGTTTTCAAAAATGTTCTAAAGGTGTCTAAATTATTTTTGCAACTTTTGTCAAGTATATTAGTATGTGTCTCATTGGTGGATCTGGGAGGGGGCGGGGCATGTCCCCTTTTTTTCTCACCATGCATGTAAATTTACCATACTTATGTTATGTACCAAATCTTTAGGGGGTGTTTCCCCTCCCCCTTATATTTACCTCCCCCTTATATTTACCACCCTCCATCAGTTCCACAGGTCCCACACGTATCGTTGTAGTTTGCACCGCACAATGTATTTGGGTTAGTTTCTAAAATACAGTAAAGTAACCAACAACAAGGTTTAAAAAAAAAAAAATATTACATACAAATTATCTTAATCTTGAATCAAGATTTTGTAGATTTTCATATTTTTGTTATTAAAATAATACAAAGTGTATAAACTCTCTTAAGTTGTGTAATCTGCTATTTTATTTCATCATATTATTACAAACAAGCTGCTTCTTACTGTACCTAAAACAACTACATCCTATGGAGATCGTGCCATTTCTGTATCCGCTCTCAAACTCTGGAACTCTCTACCATTAAAGATCCGTGCTACAGAATCTCAGGACATTTTTAAAAACAAGCTTAAAACACATTTGTTCAACATTGCATATAACTGATTATACATGTTTTTACTTGATATTGTTTATGCAAATGCAAATATAAATCTGTCTTCACTGTTCATTTATGTGCTCTTAATTTACTGTACACTATGTATTTGTAGTTTTATTTATTTTGGTATATGCATTTTTTTTTTTTTTCCCAGCGCCTCGGAATATGTTTGGTCACAGATAGATGGCGCTTTACAAATTTTGTATTATTATTATTATTATTATATCAGGATACATACAAGCGGAATGAGTAGCTGATACAATCCTATCATAAAAAGCAAGTCAAACAATAACTGATATTTAAAAAAAGCCATTTATAATGGTATTTTGTATTTTAATTGCTTTTTTCATATCTTAAAAATTTAAAAAAAATGTTTTTACCAATGTGCATTATTGTACTTTTTATGATGCCCGAGAAATGAAATAAATATAAATATAAAATGGGATAAAATATTTACACCAAGTAGTATTCTGCATCAATATCATTCTTCAAACAAGTGCCATTTAAACTGAAGATTTTTTTTTTTGAGCAGATATTGTCTCAGTCTTTGCTTTGAATAATCTACTGCATTTTGCGGACATGTAACGTCTCAAGAACGTGTATTGATTGGAATAATTTTTAGGCAAAAAAAAGTCTGTTTTCTGGTCATAGGTCTGCTTCAAAATCGGTGCGGTCATTTCACTTTTTAAATTTTTTGTTGTAATTTTTAATTTTTTTTTTAGCCAACCAGTGTTTACGTATACGCATAAAGTTGAACCAGACCAAATTTCCTGTAATAATAATAATGTGGACTTACATAGCACACGTATCCACCAAACTGGTGCTCAAGGTGCAATATATTATTACCCCTGTTCATCAGGCTCATAAATCATTCCTGAAACCATCTCGGCTCCCTGGGGAGTATACAGCTCAATTGCTGCCATTACAGCGCATATAGGGCTAATCAAACACAACAACCAACTCTGCCCTCACAGGTACCCATTTACCCCTGGGTGGAGAGAAGCAATTATGGTAAAGTGTCTTGCTCAAGGACACAAGCACCACGGTCGCGGTTGGGATTCGAACCCACATTCTGACGACTCAGCCATCAGAACACAAATCCGATGCACTAAACCAATCGACCATGGCACTCCATACACAAAGTATGGTGGCTAAGAGAGGCCTCACAAATCGGGCAAACCTTCATACCCCTATGTGAAAGAGTCATTTTAAACACAGAGCGACAGAATTCCAATCCATCCAGCAATTTTGGCTGCAATTGGACATTGTTTCAGAGCAACTAAGAATAAAACTAAAAATGTGGATGAGCGAGTCTAGACGACGCACATGGAGACCAGAATCTGGAGACTTTTTTTTTTTTTTTTTTTTTTTTGTGGGGGGGGGCGCTAATGACACAATATAAAAAGCTAAATCTTTTCCAAGATTAGTTTGTTTAATGTATTTGTTGGTTCAAAGAGAGTAAGCATTCTTCCTGAAGTAGTTTTGCCAATATTACCAATGCTATACCTTCTCTTTAACCACAAGTAGTCCTGCCACAAACGTTCAATAATTTTTACAACATAATATCCCTAAATATTGAGTTAATTTTGATACTTTTCAAGATGCAATGGAAAAAAATTCCACCTGTATTTCCCAGCAATTCTTTTTTTCAAACAAAAAAGAAATACTTGAAATGACTCATTTCCTAATATAATCTTAAGAAGCATGATTTCACAAAAGCAAAACCAAATCTCAATTCAAAATGTTTCTAAAATGAAATAATAAATGCTTGAATATAAATACAAGATCAGAGCATACTGATCGAAACGTCGAGTTGTAACCTCCAGTTCTTTTCAGAACTAATTACTACTCAATAGAGAATTTCACATGGCGTCACCACAATTAGTATTACTTATAAATACAAGATGCTGGTTTGGATTAACAAAATCTCAAAGGTTCAGTGTCCAAGCATGCCTGGTTTGAGAGTCTATACAGCAAGCCTTAAAAAAATAATATTTACAAATTTCCATGTATAAAGTTTAACATACAATAAATTGTTTGTTCTGTACCCAAATGCTAAGCAGAAAAACATACGCACTCAATTATGCATAATTAGAAACACCCTAATTTATTTATCTTCAACAACAGCAACTTGTTTCAGTGCTCACTCCCCGAACTCCCGATTTCGTCTGTCAAATACATACACCTGGCTCACTGCCAAAATACTTCGCGCCAAGTAAAACAATAGAGTCCCTATTTTTAGTCCAAGCTTCCAGACTTAATTCCGGTCTCGCGCACCCACAGCCAATCACAGCCGACTTGGCCTGGTGCGAGTCAAGTTCATATAAGTTTGTGTTGTTCCCACTTGCAGTTCCCTGGTTTCACTGTCGGTTGTCCAACCATTCATTACATTAAATACGCAAAATATTACTATAAAATATTAGTATAACATTAACAGTATATAATGCACTAATCCACCAGCATCCAGTGTTAGCACAAATCCCCACACAGTCTACTTAAAGGGGGACTGACATCCTTTATTGTGTGTGTACTTAAGGCGTTTTGTAATAAAATATTGTTTTTGAGACCCACCTGTGTCTATTTAATCATTGATTTATGAGTACAAGTATTTTAAAACAATGTTTGAAGTGTTTGGTGGAAGCTTCATTTGCATAAGATATGTGACGTCAGGTCGGGAAGATCCGATGTGTACATGATGTACATATACATACAAACGTTTCACACACGTAGCGTCGATTTCATTTCTTCCGTGATTTTTGTTTCCGGAACTAATAAAATGCCGGGAAGATGTGTTTCTGCAGGATGCAGCAACACCACCAAAGACGGTGTTAGCCTTCATCTGTTCCCAAGTGACCCAAAAATCGCCGTATTTGGACGAGCAAAGTTCGACTGCCAAGAGTAAAGTGGTCAGGTCCATCGGCTCACATAGTTTTGTGCAGCGATCATTTTGAGCCGAGTTTTGAGCCGAATTTCTCTTCCAGACATGACGTCACGAACAGCTCCTCCGTGCAGGGCGTAAAAGTGGGGGGCATTTTTACAATGGAAAATAACACTCTCAAAAAAAATAAAAACACAAAACAAAAATTGTATTGATCTTTTACTGATATAAAAGAATAAAACGATCACATATTTAACTGTTTGATTTAAATCCATGTCAGTCCCCCTTTAAGCAGTATCGTCTCTCAGAGTCCGGCATTCTCCAGAAGACGATCAGAGCATACTGATCGAAACGTCGAGATGTAACCACCAGTTCTTTTCAGAACTAATTACTACTCAAAAGAGAGATTTTTCACATGGTGTCACCGCAAACAGTCTTTACTTATTTTCACCATGCAAAGCTACAAATCTTATTTAGTATATAACTAATATAATCAAAATATATGAGTTCCTAATTTGTACCATCACTACCGTAATTTCCGGAATATAAGCCGCGCGGTGTATAAGCCGCACCGCGTATAAGCCGCACCGCGTATAAGCCGCACACACAGAGGCCCGCCGGACGCCACTCACTGTCGGTACATCGCCATAAAGGGGGTCATTGTGTTGCGTTCAAGTCAAAATGTATTGAAAGAGACACAATAGAAGTCCATACCTTTTTATTGAGATCGTGAATGAATATACTCCGAAGCTAATTATTCCTTTTGAAAGGGTTTAAGTGGATATTTACCGATGGTCCGTATGGAAACTCGAGGACCAGTTCCTAGACCATCAGACGGGGCCATTCCTGCTCAAATTATTCCCATTTGCCTGTGTACCAGTCCTTTGTAATTGTATACCTGTTCCGTCAATAGTGGTAATGCGTGTTTGAGCTGACACGAGTGCCGCTGCCTGTTCATGGTCCGTGTGGTCAGCTGTAGACTGTGTGTGCAATACATGCAATGTGCACGTACACTGTAGTTCATGGTTATTCAGGACCCAGTATCACGTGCCATTTCCGCACGTAGTAATTGGATAAATTTGCGTGGTAAAATTTTTATATTCGTTTCATTGGCTGTTTGATCGAGTGTCATGAATATGTTCATTATGTTACATATTCATGCTTTTTGGGGGCGATGTTTCACTGTGGTTTCACCGGAGCCCATCTTTGGAAAAGTAACGCCTTTCTGATGGGTCTGGGAAAGGGAATCAGTTTCCTAAGTGAATCGTTGTATAAATATGGCGGCGATACACGATAACTGAGTATAGTATAGCCCGCCTGAGCCGCATATATGGCTCATGGGTTTTCTGTGGACCACTAAAACTGTGACAATGACCAGACCATTTTCGCTACGAACAATAAAGGTTTTTAGGTTTCTGTCTGTTTACCAACGATTTTTGCTTAATTGTGCATTGTGTTTTGTTCTTCAAGATTCATACCTCGGCGTATAAGCCACACCGCGTATAAGCCGCAGGCAACTTTTACCAGGTCAAAATCAACGTATAAGCCGCGGCTTATATTCCGCAAATTACGGTAGTATAATATTACATGCCTGTTGATAAATGAAAGGGAACAGTAAGAGAACAGTCTGACAGCCGTCCATCTTGCATATCAAGTGCACACCCATAGCATTTCCCCCCCAGGCATCGCGTTTCTAAACTAGAAAATAGCACCCTCAATAGGATGTGCACATGCACAGATCATGCATTCAATGGGTTGCTCAGTACTGTTAATTCATACACCATCTGCTGTCACAATTTACAATAATTTCAGCTTCTTCAGAAGATCGGTTGGTACTCTGACTGCTGCTTCTGGAGGCAGATGTGGTAGGTTTGTTACATCAAATGGCGCATTCTTCCACTTTTTGTACGTATGTCCCTTATTGCGGGTCGTTGCACTAAAGAGGCTGAATTGGGCAATTTTAATCGATGGATAGTACGAGTTCTGGACGCGTGCCAACGAGCCCCAATCATGCTCACACTTCTCGCAGAACATCTTCGCGATGATTGTCGAGTCCTGCCCGAGCTTTTTCGGTTTCGGGTGCTGTTTCATTCTTATTTGCCGAGCGAAACACGGGTCCAGAACGAGAAAGAGGGATCCTCGGTATACCCCGACATCGCTTGATTTAAAAGCTTTTTTGCGACACATACCGCAACAGAAATAGAACACCTCTCCTCTGTTACCCTGCATGATCTCTCTTTTCTGTTGTTCTTTGGTTTCTCGGTCGTGCTTATTCCTGGCTTGCATGGATTTCATCAGCAAGAGAAACACTTCCTTCGGCTTGGACTTGAGGTCCTTGGCTGCACTGGTCATCATGACCTCACGTTGACGGTTTGCCAAGTCACGGCGAGCGGCATTCGAGTCAATCAGAGTGATTAAGTAGCTCCTTCCACCCTTTGCTCGTGTGCGACCTGAGAGAATTAGAAAAGTTCATGTTATTTTCAATCTCATTAAAGAAACACTAATATGATATATTTATACTGAAGGGGTTGTCTTCACTCAGGGTAAACTTCCCAATAGTACCCAGGTGATCATAGAAGTCCTCTAACGTACCCAGAATTGAGATTTCTTCCCCAAACATACCCAATTCACCCTAAAGCATACCCAGCATTTGAAATCTTGTGGGAGACAGATTCAAGATCAGACTATACTATCTTTAATGTGCCTCCATTAACCTCCATTAAAGAGAGATTTGAATGAGTTAGAGGTAGCTTGATGGATATGAAGAGGAAGATTGCTCTATTGTGTTGGTGCGGCTATGACGAAAGCTCGTTGGCCAGAGTGAGTGTAAGTACGTGGACCATTTGCAAGTTGAAATTGTGAATTGTATGACGACCGTAAATTGAAGGAATACGTTGGAACTTTTGAAGAAATTAGACTGTGAAGATATGTAGGTGCATGGCCATTAAGTGAGCAGAATCATCTTGTATTTGATGAGTTGAGTAACCGGGAGCCAGTGTTAGTGAACGGAGAAGCAGAGTGATGTGTTCCCGACGCTTCACCCGACAAACCAGACGAGCTGCATGCCGAGTTCTGAATTCTTTGAAGTGGTACAATTTGAGAAGTCGGCAGCCCACACAGCAAGCTGTTACAGTAGTCAAGATGGGATGGAACAAATGCATGTATCAGACGTTCAGTGAATTTGGTAAACTAGCTATATTTTAACAAATGCGAATTGAACAATGCAATGCCTACCTTTAATCTGTACATGGCCAAAATCACTGGGTACGTAGTCTAGTCTGATCACTAGGTTACAAGCCGGTATGTCGGTACCCTGCTCAAGCAAGTTGGTTGCTACCAGCATTTTATGCTTCCCATTGCGGAAATTTTCAATCACCGTGTTTTGTTGTTTGGAGTTCATATCTAAAACACACACAAAATCCTTTAAAATGTTAACGGCAATATCTCCATAATGAAAACATGTACGCAAAATACTCGTTTTTTGTCAAGGAGGAGGGCCAAAGTCATGGTACAGCCAAGCCTTTGAGAAGCCCGGCCAGGCTAAGGCTTTGCCCAGGCCTATGGGCCTATATAATCCCCTATCAGAGTACAAATGACCCTTTTCCCTCACATAAGGTAAAGACTGCAGACATTATAATGAGCTCTACTTGCCTGGGCTAGGCCCTCCAGAAGCCCAGGTTATGTTGATTGGCAGGTACTGTATTGTTACAGGATTAGGACTCACAAAAGACAATTAGGCGGCCAGGTAGCCTGGGTCTGCGGGCAGGGCTTCTCAAAGGCTTGGCTGCTGGCACTCCTCCATAACTTTATCAACATTACTATACTACTCAAAACAATTTAGGGAACACCGGATTTTTAACATCAAATAGGTTTGGGCCATGTGCAATGATGTCATGTACCAGCAATATTGACACAATGGCCGTGTTCAATCTGCCACACATGTCTAAATTCTTTGTTAACTCATCAATTCTGCGAAACGTGTTTATCTGAAATAAATGATCTTGCTTTAACTGAGATTATTCCGGTGTTCCCTAAATTGTTTTTAGTAGTATATTTTACTTGAGGAAAAAAAAAACTTAATAAAAATTAAAAAAATTGTTGAATTATAATAATAAAACTTACTTTGTGTATTAAAAAAGCTGATGATGGTTTTAGTTCCCTAAAACATTTTTTGTCAGATGTGCTGTCCTTTTTTGAGATTGAATTTTTTTAGGAATGCATACTGTTTCCTAAATTTCACAATAGAATGAATAAAACAAATAAAAATGAAGCTTATTTCTCTCGAACCACACTATAAACTAAGCTCAAACTTTCAAAGGTTACGTTATTATATGTCTATATTGTAAATACTCGTAAAAGCATTTGTGACTGGTTCTGGCAAAACCCTTAACTTGGACCCAATTTTCAAAAGTGACCTCCCAAATTTATCGTGAAAATTAACAATGTTCCCAACAGCGTTTCAGGATTTTTCTTTTTCCATCAAAATCTAGAGAAAAAGCTCTAACTCTATATGGTGACATGAAAATCTCAAACCGGTCTTTGGGGCCAGTTTTTGACCTTTTCGAGGCTGTTACGAATTATGGTAAATGCCGAGATGTTTCGGGTTTTGCCAGAGCGGGGCACACTTGTGTTAACATATCCAATGTTTTACATTCCTTTTAAGAGTGCGAATACATTGACAGGACCCGCTATATAATTTGGGCACATGTAAATATAAATTCATATTATATGTGTGACCGCACTCACTTTCAACAGTGGTTTCTTTTAAATTTCAATTGTTTTTACAAAATGCTTTGATTAAAGACGATCTTCACACAATTATGTAATGTGATGCTGGAAAAGTTACTGAAAAAATACATATTCTGATCACTGATTTGGCTACAGATTATGTGACTTCTAAACATATATACCGACCTCGTGACCCGGCTATCCTTCCCGGATTCAAAAATTCCAATTCGGGCGTCTCCAAAATCCAGTCTTGAAGTGCCTCTGTTGATTCTATGGTCTTCACAAACAGGATGGCCCTTGAATGCGGACGGACTTTGTACTCTGCCAGTATGATCTCACATAGTTTCTCAAGCAGGGGGTTTTCGTTGCTAGGATCATCCTTAATATTTTCCAGAGCCCTTTCTTCACCTTTAATATGCCAAAACAAATAGTTATGGTCTGAGAAAGTTTGAAAAATCCACAGATGAAAATGTTCATTAACCCTTTCCTTACCATAGGCGACTTTAGTCGACCAAGCTTTCACACAAAAAAGCACTCAAGCCTGAGCACTCAAGCCTGTAGTTTTATCCATGTTTACCCTCCATACCCAAGCTTACAATGGTTGGAAAGAGAAAGATCGGATCTTTCCATTGATGGTGAAATAAAATAAGGTTGTTATTATGCAATCCCTTCAAATTGGAAAGATCCGAAATGCCAAACACCTACGGAGCGCCATGTGTTTGTGTACAAAAAAGTTTTTGAGTTTACAGATCACACTGAGGAAACAAAGACCGAGAACTTGGACATTTATTGACCGATCTTAATGTTTTTTGGATTTTATGAAAGGGAATTCAATAAGTAAGATATTTTTTATTATTTATTTTGCTGTAAAACGATTATCTTCAAGGTGATAATAGAGTTTGTAAAATTGGCCTTTGAACACAAGCTTTCTGTTGTGTAAGAATGTGTGCTTCATGCTTGAGTGGTCAAACAATGCGGTCACCAGTGGTTGTTTATGTCAAAACAATTCGGTACTGAGAGGGTTAATATTTTTTCTTGGCATGTAATTTAGTCATGATTCATAAATGCCCAAGACAGTTAACCCCTTGTGTTAACTGTTATTGAAGGTGGTTGCGGCCAACCAAGAAACATCTGTGGGGCCGGGGAGCGCCGGGTCAAACCCAGCCATGGACATGTTCACAACTCCGCTGTTAAGCCAAACATATAGACCGAACAACAAGAGGGCAAGCTAAACCAGGCATACCTTATTCATCGCGCATGAAGTCCCCACATAGCGTAATTGAAAGGGCTGTGTTCAGAAATCTCATGAATAGGCTGTATTCAGAATGCTCTCGTAAGCCCAATCTATTATATAACACTCCCAGTTCAAGAACAATATGGTTCACCAAACTATCAGCCTTCTTGAAGATTTCTATTCAAGGTGAATTCTCAGCAAATTCAGCTGGAAAATCAATTAATTCACCGGCTGCGGCTAGAGCCGTCAACTGTACGCAAGGGGCTAAGACAATTTGACTGGGTGAAATGTGATCATGTGAGGGTGTATATAGCGATAATAACCAAACAGCAATTATGTTCTGAGGCACGTGATTGAATCAATCAGCGCGTAGACGTTTAGACACAAACTCTTGGACTAATTAAGTTGGAGTTTCATCCGTCTTGTCCTTTTCCAATACAAATGACTGTATGTTGAAGTTTTGAAACTGAAATCAAGATGGACATTTTTTGAATGGGAATAAATGTTTGACGCTTGGTCCTTTCCACAAAATACAGACCTCATCAGGGTCGTGGCCAGTCTTTTATCGCCCGTGGCTATGACCCTTGGCCTTTTTCCTCTATATTAAGCCACATATTTTACTTACTAATGTAGAGGTGCATCAGTGTTATGTCATTTTCATCAAAAGAACTCCTCCGATCATTCATTGTGTCCATCACCTTCTCGAGGTAATTGAAAGCATCCTTGCTGCGTACTTGTTTATTCATAAGTAGAGCCGTGTTGTAACCCTGTGGAGTACAGGATGAAAAATTTAGTCAACATCAAAGTATCGACAACTAGATTTGATTTCAATCTGTTTTATTTCCATAACATTATGTCATTTGAATAGTATGAATACAGATAATAGTTCAAGGGAAGGTACCACACGTGGTACTTGGTGATATACGTTCATTTCAAGCCTCTAGGTTTCAAGAAAAATATCATTAAACTAACATGTGAAAGTTTCCTCACATTAGGTGCCCACAATTTTGAGAAGGAAAAAAAATGTTACATGTTTTCGATGTTTGTTTTTCGGCTAGCAATTTTTTGTAAATATTTCGAAAAAAATGGATTGATTTGAAAATCGGGTAATAACCAATGTTGTACCTGCCCTATAAATAAAATTAATAAATAAAACAACAAGTGACTTATATAGATTAATAAACAGTACAAGTTATGGATGACTATCATTCCCTTCTTAACCCTACCCTATATACCGTAATTTCCGGAATATAAGCCGCGGCAATTATACGTTGATTTTGACCCGGTAAAAGTTGCCTGCGGCTTATACGCGGTGCGGCTTATACGCCGAGGTATGAATCTTGAAGAACAAAACACAATGCACAATTAAGCAAAAAACGTTGGTAAACAAGACAGAAACAGAAACCTAAAAACCTTTATTGTTCGTAGCGAAAATGGTCTGGTCATTGTCACAGTTTTAGTGGTCCACAGAAAACCCATGAGCCATAATATGTGGCTCAGGCGGGCTATACTATACTCAGTTATCGTGTATCGCCGCCATATTTATACAACGATTCACTTAGGAAACTGATTCCCTTTCCCAGACCCATCAGAAAGGCGTTACTTTTCCAAAGATGGGCACCGGTGAAACCACAGTGAAACATCAACCCCCAAAAACATGAATATGCAACATAATGAACATATTCATGACACTCGATCAAACAGCCAATGAAACGAATATAAAAATGTTACTACGCAAATTTATCCAATTACTACGTGCGGAAATGGCACGTGATACTGGGTCCTGAATAACCATGAACTACAGCGTACGTGCACATTGCATGTATTGCACACACAGTCTACAGCTGACCACACGGACCATGAACAGGCAGCGGCACTCGTGTCAGCTCAAACACGCATTACCACTATTGACCGGTTTGGTATGGCGCAACATTGCAACATAGGCTTCTTCTGTAGGAGCAGTGATGAAGAAGCATTGACAAGAATTAGAAGCAAGAAATGCTTCGCTTTTCGTTTTGTTTAAAACTTAAATAAGACAAACAAACCAAACAGTCCTTTTCAGGGCTACCACAAGCCAAAGAGAGATTATCATTCATCACAGTCCCTGTTTACAATGAAGAATTAAATATTATTTAATTATGATCGGTCAAATTAAATGCACTTGTACACCATAAATGGCTCTCGTTATTTAACTATTTAAATGGGGATAATTTGAGCGGGAATGGCCCCGTCTGATGGTCTAGGAACTGGCCCTCGAGTTTCCATACGGACCATCGGTAAATATCCACTTAAACCCTTTCAAAAGGAATAATTAGCTTTGGAGTATATTCATTCATGATCTCAATAAAAAGGTATTGACTTCTATTGTGTCTCTTTCAATACATTTTGACTTCTATTGTGTCTCTTTCAATACATTTGACTTCTATTGTGTCTCTTTCAATACATTTTGACTTGAACGCAACACAATGACTCCCTTTGTGGCGATGTACCGACAGTGAGTGGCGTCCGGCGGGCCTCTGTGTGTGCGGCTTATACGCGGTGCGGCTTATGTTGACGCATGAATCTTGTTGTGGTGATTTGGGGGTAGTGCGGCTTATACACCGCGTGGCTTATATTCCGGAAATTACGGTACCAGACCTCAAAATCCCAACAGTCAATTACAACAAATTTATTATGTAACTAAGGCTCCGGTTTCTGGTTTCCCACACATCTGTATTTTTAGATTTTTTATTGTTGTTGCTATGAAACGATGTCCAATTGCAGCCAAAATTGCTGGATCAATTGGAATTCTGCCATGCTGTGTTTTAAACAACTTTTTCACATGGGGGTAAGAACGTTTGGCCGATTTGTGTGGCTCTCTCTTAGCCACCTATCTCAGGTTGGGCTTTAACCTTCGTGTACTATGTTGACATCCAGGATTTAAAAAAAAATTGCTAATACGGAAAAGAAATATTTTGTGTAAAATCATAAATTGTTGAATTTTTACCTGTGTGAAGCTGCAGAAACTCGACAGTAGACTCCCATGACTAAATACAATGCATCTCAGCGATGTTTGAATTTCAAAATATCATTTTCATTAAGTATTTTTAAAAATAATTCCAAGATTTAACGTTAAATAATTACTTAAGTTTTGATGGCTGTTCGTCACTTGAGCGTTATGACAAAAAATACGCCAGTGTCGGCACAAGTGCGTTGGCGTACATACGAGCGTGACGAGCATGCATAAAACCTGCTGCGTGGAATATTTTACGCGTACCGCACATACGCAGCCATTTTGTTGATACACCCGCGTATGCTAAATGGACTTTGAAATGACGAACAACCATTGAAACTCTAGGATTTCTTCAACGTTACATCTGGATTTTCCTTCAATAAAATGGCTTCGTAAAAATGATACTTTGAAATTCGAACCTTAGCGCTTGTCATTATAGTTGTTCATGGGAAGTTTAATACTGAGTTTCAGCCGCCCCACACAGGTAAGATTTAAACAATGTCACAAAAGACATTTTCTGTGCGGCGATTGACCTGCTGTTTGATAGGATTCTGTTTCGGTGTATACAGAGACAGAGTCCTTATTTGGGCTATTGGCCACCATACTTTGTGTATACGAAATTTGGTCTGGTTCCAATAACCGCATATACATATTACATATATATTACATAAAAGATTAAAAAAAAGAAAAAAGCACATCACCACACCGATTTTGAAGCCGACCTATGACCAGAAACCAGAGACTTTTTTTTGCCCAAAATCTTCACTTTGTTTGATTTACAATGAGTAAAATACTTGGTTGGTTTTCCCCAGCAACTTTCACTTTTAGATGCATATTCTACTAGTAAATTTGTGTTTGATCAGTTCATATTTTTTCTTTCTTTCTTGTAGAATGTAAGAAATATAAACTTTCACAAAACATTGGCATGGCAAAACTGCTTCTAAAAGTATACTTACTTTCTTTGAACCAAGATATACATTAAACAGTAAGTATACTTCAGGGGCGGATCCAGGTTGGCAGAAAAGAGGGGAGGCATGGTGATGAAGACAGGTATACAGTCAAGAAGGGGGGGGGGCACAAGACCCCAACATTTGGAAATAGATGGTAATTTTTACATTTTTGTGTATGGTTGATTTTAACACACACCCCCATTTGACCCACCCCTAGCCTGGACTTGACACTTTTATAATTTTTGAAGCAGTTTTTCCAACATCAATGAAATGTAAATTCCCTTTAACAAAGAGGCCTATGTTTTATTGCGATTATCATGGATCATAAAATAATCTGTTTGAGCAAACATATGATTCAAGAGTAGTGCATTTTGTTACCATCAAATGGCTGACGGAGGTTTGTAGCGTGCGGTAATCTTCATCAAGCGTGATTATCTTTTGGGCGTTTCGTTTTACCCGATCGCACCACTGACGGTAGGCCTGGCTGCCCTTCTCTTCAGGAATACTCTCATGGTTGATATGCTTGCGGATTGTATAACCTGTCGAACAATGGAACAGAAAATAGTTACTGACTGTTTCTCAATCAAAAGGTTTCTTGTTGTGGAAAGAAAAAGGGTAAGAAAGGGTTTCTGTAGGCTCTGAAACAATAGGGTTCAAGACAAATACTACTTTGCATATATACGCATATATATCTCGGTTTATTTTGTGGTCAATGTTCATATTTTCACGTTTGTTACAGTGCAGTTTAGGGGTGACGATACTGAATTTTTTGGATAGTCGATTATCGATGGCATTATATCGGTGATAAACGATATTATTGTCTCAATACGTGGATTTTTTAAATACATGAAAAAATGTATGTATCGAACATTAGCGACACTGGACACCGATCTATGAACTATTTCTACATGCAA